>FIZT01046443.1:0-12418 GCA_900065295.1 Paracoccus marginatus
AAAAAAAGACCAAATAATAATATGGGGGACTCCCCACCAGGGGTTGAGGGGCAGCGCCCCTCACTAGCTGCGCAAAGCGCAGCTAGTATTTTTATATACCTAGGTAATAACATGCAGGTATACCTAAAAATTTTATTGAATAAAATTCACCAAACTTGCAATATGGACGTTTTACAATTAGTTCAGGATTAGCAAATAAAATAAATGAAATGAAAAATATAACTTTGAAAATGTCCTCTTAACTAGAATTGAGGCTTCAAATTTCACAGTCAAATGGTAATAAAAACTACTGATTCAATTTGTGAATAACTATCGAAAATGAATAAGTAGGTACCTACCTAATTATAGAAAAAAATTACAGATTAAAATATGAACACTCGCTAATTGAATCATTAACGCGTTAGTGTAGCCTTTCATTGATTTCTGCGTCAACTTAATTTTGGCTATTTTGTCACTGAATTTTCTTTAATTCAGAGAGTCCAGATAAGGTACATTCGAGTTAATTCTAAATCTTAATTTTGACGTTATTGACTCAATTGAATATTTCGTGACGGAAATACGCATAACCCACGTCCGGTTATTCATCACTTTTCCTAAAAACTGTACGTGTCTAGGATGCCTAGTGACTACGTGTAGGTACTGTACTGTACTGTACTGTACTGTAGGTACAGTGTACTCTTACCGCGTATTCTTCTGCATAAGCGCATACGAGTATGTACCTATTAATACTTATTTGGGCTGACATCAATGATCGTAAGGTCGTTCGGCCATTGACCATTCGTACGAGTTGAACGATCTGTACCTACATCAACAATAGAAAAAAAAAAACAACAATCAATGCGATTGGAAAACTTTCAAGAATAAGTAATTTACCAACGTTTAGATAATGTATAAGTATAGGTAGGTAGGTACAGGTAGTAGGTATACTTAGTTAAAATTGAAAACGAACGTAAACAACGAAAATTTCTCACGACGGACGTTTCATGTCTTTGCCAAGTTCAATGATAAAGGCAAATGAGGGCACGCAATTTTTCGGATTTACGCCGTTTTTGGAACTAAATATTTTTTTAAATTGTCCAGCTCTAAATGATATCAAAATGTTTGGTAAACGAAGTACCTATAGATAATGTTGACATCAATGAAATTTGATCTCTCACGTGCGATGTGTACTTGGTTGGCAACGAGTTCAAGCGTTGGACGACGATGGGTGGATGCGGATGGGTATTGGGTAATTTAAAATGTAAGTGCGGTACGTATATCTAATGTTGCAGTGCGAACAATGAACATCGGCATCGGCTGCTCATCATTTTCCGTACATACGTATTGCTAAGCAATTTGATCAACCCAATAGAAATTATCCGCGACTAAATAATCATTCCCCTTTCAACTATCTTACGTATAAAAAGAATCGAAAAAAAAAAATACCTATGCGCCATTTTCTACTACGGTTCTAAAATTACATTGTATAAAAGAAAAAAAAAAATCAAAAAAAACGCCTACTATATGTATTACCTAATTTATTACTGCTCAGATTAGATTTAGTTAACGTAGTTGCGATATACATGAATGACGTAGATGTAGATACCTGTAATAATAAGCATAGACGTAAAAAAAAAAAAACAACCGGAAACTAAAAACTTTATCAACTGTTTCAGCAAAATATTCTGCGAAGGAGAACTGTTGCACGATGTGCAAATGGCTCGCATATATCCAGACTCAAAAACCTTTGTCGATAAGAAGTTACTTTTCCCAGAATCCGAAATAATCAGCAGATATGAAAAATTGAAAAACGACACCGGAACTCCGAACGTGCAACAGTTGAAAAAATTCATCGACGACAACTTCGAAGACGATCATATAGAGGTATGGCTGCCGCCAGACTTCAAAGAGGAGCCCAGCATAGTTGACAACGTCGAAGACGAAGTGTTCAAAAGATGGATTATCGACATAAACAAAATATGGAAGCAGTTGGGTATCAAAGTGTCGGACGACGTAAAATTACATCCGGAACTGCATTCTATGCTATATTTGCCCAACGGTTTCATAAAGGTAAACCTACACCTACTCTAAAACTAGGTAGGTATTCGTTGTTAAGTTGATGCGGGTAAATGTTTTTTATTGGTTTTAAACCACGTTCACTTCAAACAGAACTATGAACGAAAGAAGTTTGTTTTTTGTTGAAATATTCCGAGTACCTCCTTATCCGACATTAAACCTAAGATGAGGATTCATTATGACGATAATATGATTTATACTTTTGTATAGATAAGTTAACTTACCTAATTTTAATCTAGATTGATGTTTCTAATATTATTTGCATTTCCAACAGGCGGGCGGCCGATTTCGTGAAATGTACTACTGGGATTCGTACTGGATCATACGTGGTTTGATATTATGCGACATGGTAGAAACAGCTCGCGGCATAGTCGAAAATATGATCTGGATGGTGAAATTATACGGGCATATGCCGAACGGAAGTCGCAAATACTACTTACAAAGATCTCAGCCACCGTTACTAATTCAGATGGCAGCTACCTACCATTCTTGGACTAAGGACGATAATTTCATAAAAGCTAATATAAAAGTAAGTGTCTGATAACTCATCCAGTTTCTAGTGTATTTACTCACATAGGTACCTATGTAGTAAGTAAGTAAGTAAGTAAGTAAGTAAGTAGATCAAGGTACCGAGCGACTAGCTGAGTTATGTGGAGAATTGTGGCTCATCTCAGTTGCACCCTTGGTTTATTCAGAATTGATAATTATAACAAAATGAACGAAATATACTAGCAATTGTACCCATTTGCGATTCGCATCTATGTAGCATCTAGCTAGTCATATACTTGACTGTATCTACAACTACATAGTAGGTACATATACACACATAGCAAAAACGTACGTATTTCATATGCAACACAACACATAGTAGGTACATTACCTACACGGTACGTAGCTAGTTACTTATAAGTATACAGAGTACATAGCACCTGATTCGTCTACCCCCCTCAACTAATCACCAATGTCTACTTTATATTGCAACAAGTACAATATGGTAAAGAACCAGGGTTGAGCATTTTGACAATAATAAGCGTTATGCGTTAAGAAAACGTTTAGGCATCGAGTGCCCACCAAGTGCGCTGCAGTTACTCGGCGATTACACGGCGAATTATCTCGTGCCGTATGCTATTCACGTAGGTACGTATTTGACATCGTTCGGCATGCGTAGGAATGGGTGCAACTACGCCACACACCACAATGGCCACAGGTAACTGTAGTCAGTTACACGTACGATCGTACACGTGCATCTAGGCCTATGCTAATCGATTAAGTAGATACTTAATACCTCTCGACTACATATATACCCGCAACAGTATGTCGGAAATCGAAACGATCGTCTATCTACTTACTAACAACTTCTTGTACTGTCTGTACCGGACCACCTAGGTGCAGTACATACATAGTAGGTACATACGTCTATCATCAGAACTGTTGGTAGGTAGGTAGGTACTTATGTATCTAGGTACTCGTAATGGCTACTGCATAATTAGGTAGCTAGTACCTAGTACTTACATAGATACCATATCTAACCTGTTTTGTTCAATTTTTCAGTACTTGGACAACGAATTTCAGTGGTGGTATCAAAATCGTATGGCAGACGTAGTCAAAGATGGTAAAACCTACAAAATGGCTAGATATAATGCTTCGAGCTGTACTCCGCGGCCGGAATCCTATTAGTAAGTGATCGCCAACACCACCAACTGAACTACCTAATAGAACTTGGCAGCGAATCTATACAGATATACATCGGTACTAGGTAGTAAGTAATGAAGTAGGTGGCTGTAATCTTAAAAATCGACTGTTTCAATGTTACAGCGAAGACTACGTTCTATCTATGAATTTCACCAACAGTAATGAGAAAAAAAGACTGTTTACTGGAATCAAATCAGCAGCCGAATCCGGATGGGATTTCTCTAGTCGACACATTAGAGGTGCAGACAATTCTAATCAAGGTTCGTATCTAGACGGATGTATAGCGACGCGACGTTGCGTCCGTCAACGTTATACTTACGTACGCACCATAGGTACAATTTAGGTAGGTAACGTTTTAATTTGAAAATTTCTGTGCAGGTTCGTTATTGGACATGGACACGCCTAATATAATATTTGTGGATTTGAACTGTATGTTACACGCGAACGCTGTTGTACTTAGCGAATGGTACGCGTATTTTGGTAACGAAGTTAGATCTCAATATTATAAAAACATCGCCAACAAATTATTCAACGCCATCGAAAATGTAAGTTTGACTTTGAACAACCTTTTTTTCCGCCACCATTGAAACAGTTGGTATTTAGGTACCTACCTTCATAAGACTAGGGCTCTATAATACTGGGTATGCTGGACCACCGTCTTTGGATTCAGAACGCCCGACGAGTACGCAAAAAATTAGTCGTAGCCTAGTGGGGTTGAATCCGAACTCATTGGGCGTTCTATGCCCAAAACAAAGATGGCGGCCCAGCATAGCCAATATTATACAGTTCTAATTAGACTACTCGAGCTTTTCTCCTTTTTTTTATTTTTCAGGTTTTATGGAACGAAGAAGTTGGTATGTGGTTAGACTGGGACAAGGAATTGAAAAAGAGCAGGAACTATTTTTACCCCAGTAATTTAACGCCGCTATGGACCGGCTCGTATTCGAAAAAGGCATCGTACGTGGATAAAGCGATCATTTACTTACTAACGCAAGGAATCATAAAATTTGACTTCTCGCCAGTTTACTACGGTATGAATTATTATTTATTCGCTCGTCGAGTATTTTTTAGATTTTCCTTATAACTTTTGCAGTCTGCAGACCATTTGAATAGTTGAGCGTCAAATTAAGCGAACAATATAACGAATGAAACGGCGAGGGGGGGAGGCCAAAAGCTAGAAGGCCTTTAAAATCAATATATCTCTTTAATTGTGTTAGCAGTTACCCGTTTCGAAAATATTTTTCGAATAACATTCGCATCGCAATTTGCAATACTATACGTATCTACCCTACTGATACCAATATAAGTACCTATTCGTATTACAATACGAGAACGAACTGAGAACTTTTCCGCGTACCTATCCATGGGTAATTTAGCCGAGAAGTTTTAAATTCTGTTTGAAATGAAAATCGCCATTACCTGTACCTAATTACTCGTCGTAGGAGGACGAAACCTCGACGCTTACTACAGCTACTTTCTAATTACCTTTACATTACGTAGGTACATTTTTTGTTCGTTAGTTTAATTGCTCGTTCAGTTATTGTTTTTTTTTCTTTTTTTTTCAAAGTAGAATAACGCGGATATACGTATTTTAGAATTCATTAGATATTTTATTTTGGATCATTGGTATGGCATGAAAACATACGCCAAGTCGTCGACTAACGCAAACTGAGGTGAGGCATGAGGCCGGCTGCGTTAATAAAAGTTTCCTTTCTTCTATGTCGCAGGCGTACCAACATCGAAAGAAAACACAACTCAACAATGGGACTATCCGAATTGCTGGGCACCTTTGCAAGCGATCGTAATTCAAGGTTTAGAAAGAACGAAGCATCCGATCGCGCGATATATAGCTTTTAAAATGGCTCAAAATTGGGTGAAAACATTGTACACTGGATTCTCGTTACACGGTTTCATGTACGAAAAGGTACGTATAAAGTAGATACGTATTACGTACTATTAGATGGCGCACAACGCGCATACGATACAGCGAAATTTAATAGATATAGGTGGGTAGGCCTGTTGAACAAAAATACTCGACTGCAACCTGAGCGAAAATTTCTATCGTATGTTACAGTACAGCGCAACAGAACTCGGCGTGACCGGAGCAGGAGGCGAATACAATCCGCAAACCGGTTTCGGATGGACGAACGGATTTTTAATGGAAATATTCAATACGTGGGGAAAATTCTTGAAATCAGACGAAATAATATCGTGAATATCTACGTGTTCGTGTCTGACTAAGATGGAAAATATTCGAGTCCTCAAAACGTATATAATTCTAATACCTAATACCTATATTCGTATCTACTGAGTACATATTCATGTATGGTACCGATAAATGTCATGTGTCATGTATGTACGATCTACTGAGTAGAACGAGACTGTTATTCTGTGATTCTGATTAGAAAAAACAAAACAAACAAACAAGAAATGGATGTAGGTCTAGGTATGTCTATGTATCTACTATCAACTAGTTCTGTAGATTTCGAACTGAATTGATAGTCATTTCATATTTCATCCGCGACATAAAGTAGGTACCTGCAATCTGCATAAACATATTATCTCAATTTACCAATACGTACATATTTTCGCTGCAAATATCGTTGCTGTTCGCTAAAAAATTTTCATTTATAATACATCTACTTTAGTAGACCTGCTTTCTCGACTACCTACCTAAATAAAAATATGGCGCATAAAGTAATTCGAAGTACCTAGTTACTACTTTTTAGTAGGTCTACGTACCAAGAACTGGTGCGATAGCTGCGAGAATCAGGTAATTCTTCGAGAAAGTATTAATTTATGTTTTGAATGTGATATTTAGATTTTAAATTTTGCTAATGTTTTAAGTAAACATTCTCAACTTTCGTACGTATTAATTGCTATTTTTTAACACTCGAAAGGAACGCAATGCCCTCGCGTGTAATTGAAATCGAAATTAGAGAAATTGCGAATAATAGTACCCAATCACGTAGGTACATTCGTTTATTTCATTTTAATATTTTTCTTCCAAGCATACCATATCTAACCAATTGAAGTTATGTTGATTATGTTTGGGCACACTAATCTGTACGTAACCAACTATATTATTAATAAAACATACACAAACTAACAATCAGAGTGATGCTGATGATCAAAAAAAAAAAAAAAAAAAACGCTCAAAATTTGTTCCTAGAAACCGCTTTGTAAATTACAAAGTTAATTACTTAAATTTATTTAGCAATAAGATTTTTCTTATTTTCCAATTTTAGATAATTTATAGAACGAAATGCCTAGGTACTTTTCAAAACTGATAATTATTACACTAACATGTTTACCCATTCATGTTTTCGTTATTTTCAACACTTTATCTACTTGTACGGTATATCTAAAGACTAGCTATTCCATCAAAAATTCGCCATTTTGAAACTAGAGAAAGAAGAAAGAAAGTGACCAACCTCGCTTACCTAAGTGATGAAGGGTGGAAAATCAAAACGTGCTAAGTGCCATTTTTAACGAAATTGAGTTAACGGCCGAAACGGGTGCCAAATGTCACCGCCGATCGACTCCACTATATGCCATGAGCCGATTCAGTCTCGAAATTGTGTAAAATCACTAAAATCAAGAAAAAACTTGGAAAAAGATGTAGGAAAAGTGCCAAGTGCCTGGCCGTGTTGCCCATATAGTGCTAAGTACCATTTCCATCTTATTCGTCAGAAAATTTAATTTTTTAATGAAAAATCCACGATTTTCTTGCGTAATGAACTAAAATTCAATTTTTTTTTTTAGAGCGTATCAAGTTCATTTCGACACTTCGCACCTGAAACGCATTTTGGCACTTGGCACGTTTTGATGGTCCACTCGTGAAGGCACTTATAGCATATGTCCTAAAATTTGCAACTTCCTCACCCCCCCCCCCCCCCCCACCACTCACGCATCAGAATAAACTTTCCTTTGTCCTATCCTGAAGTAGGTGGCAAATGACATGAAAAACGAACATGATAAGTCTGAAGCGAAGTTCTTAGGTTTTAAGAACTTTGGCACAGTTTTTTCTTAATTACCTATCCAAAAGTTTGCAAAATGGCACTTAGCACGTTTTGATTTTCCACCCTTCAAGTAATAAAAATAAAATCGACGTAGGCAGGTAATTCTACTAAAAAAATCTAGATAGTTAAAGGGAGGTTCAGCGACACAAGTCATCATAACATTTAAAGTACCTAACGCACATTGCCTACGGTACCTAGCTACGTAAGAAGTTTTAAAGGTTCGCTATCAATTTATAATGGTGCCTTACCTATCTACCTACGTAGATACATACAAGGTAGCATGTATCAGTAAACGAAGTACATTAAAATAAAATCCATCTGTCAACAAATGAACGATTGAACGAAGCGCGTAGCCACGTAGCCGTACCTCGTACTACGCACCTAATGTGTACTGTGTAGTGTATTTAACTATCTACAAAATGCGAAAACCTTTTTAAAACTCGACACGAATGTAAACATTAAAACATCTGATCAAATTCGAATGCAAATATCAATGCGGATGAATCGAGGGGTTGGTAAAATAAGCGTCATTCGAAGAATATTGTACCGCCATATGAAAAAAAAAACGCACTGGTAACTAAACTACTAGCGTTAGGTAGTAGGTAGATATTAGTACCTTTATCTATCTAGTACCTGCTGGGTTTCACTGATTGTGAGTAGGTACAAATAAGTACCTACCTATCAATCTAATCTACTTGCGATACAAAAAAAAGTCACCTTAGCTTATGGTCCGCTGTAATTAGGTATAGGGTATTCGCAATCAGTAAAAAAAAAACAAAAAAAAAACGAAAGCGCGTAATTTTTGTGCTCCGTAACTAAACGTAAAACAGAAAAGTTAGAATGAACTGTAAAGGTGTAGATATACTATAGCTTATAGCTGTGCATTGCAAAGCGCGATATTAGTAGATGGACAGGTAAGTACATACCTTACCTACGTCATAAGTGAATAAGGTGTACCCGTTGATAATAATGAGTGCTAAATTTTAGGCGGATAGGCATACGAATTACGCACGTCAGTCACCAAGAGTGCAGAAAAAAATTTGCGAACAATGCCACGCAATTAAACTAAAATAACTCATCATTTGTAACGTATGGGTACCTATGTACTTATGTACCTACACTGACGAAAAAAACCCCAAAAAAAAAAAAAAAAAAAAAAAAAAAAAAAAAAAAACCCCAAAAAAAAAAAAAAAAAAAAAAAATACAACTAACAAATTGATAAATTACACATGAATACAACATAGTAGACAAATAGAACAAAAAGTTGAAATTCAACTGCGATAAATAGGTATGCACGCTTTCAACTACGAGTAGATTGCAACAAAGTTGAGCGCAATCACTTTCGTCGACGTTTATTGCTCAATATACGGATACAATATCGTGACTATTATGATTTTATCGATAATCCTGGTCAGTTTTGTAACAAATAATGTGAAAAGTTTGAATATTCCATCATCATTACCATGTGAAGTGGGTTGCCAAAGGTAAGGTAATATATTGTATTACCTATTATACACTTTATTATAAGCACTGTACTATATGGTATACAATATTGTACATTTGTAGTTGTACCTACAATGTGCCTACATATTTCATTTGTTTCATTTTATGTCGTGGTTGTGATTGATGATGCCGACGGTGCGACAGTCAATTATACTGCAGAGGTGACCTTTTGAAAGACGTACAAACGTCGCAAATTTACGAAAATTCAAAAAAATTTGTCGACATGAAATTGCTGAACACCGAAGAGACGATTTTATCGAATTATCGTCAATTCAAGGAATCGCATACGAAACCGAGTAAGGAGCAGTTCAAGGCGTTTCTAGATCAGTACTTTGCCCAAGATCCTTTAGAAAAATGCCAATTAGAAGATTACAACGATAATCCGATGTTTTTGGAATCGATATCGGACGAAAATTACAAAAACTGGATTCGTAATGTAATCAAAATATGGAGAGAGTTGGCTGGTAAAATACCGGAGGACGTGAAACAAAATCCACAAAATCATTCTTACATATATGTACCTGAGTGTTTCATAAAGGTACGTAGCCGCGCCGCGCCGTTTGTAGGTCTAGGTCTAGGTAGTACTAGTACCTGAGTACCTGATATGTAGGTACGCGACAAATCAACAATGGCAAGGAGTAACTTCTATGCATTAATACGTCGTCTTCTCGTATTTACCAGGCTGGAGGATTTTTCACCGAGATGTACTATTGGGATTCGTATTGGATAATGCAAGGGTTACTAATATGCGATATGCGTACAACGGCTCGAGGAATATTGAAGAATTTCTTCCATTTGATAAGTACGCTGGGCTATGTGCCGAATGGAAATCGTATATACTACATCGGTAGATCGCAACCTCCGTTACTAACCAGAATGGTCGATTACTACTTATCCGCCACTAACGACCAACAGTTCTTGATTGAAAATATACAGGTACGGTACCTGCGTTAAACTTACTCGCGTGAGTTGTAAGTACATACGTACCGGTCTAACCTAACGGCATACGGCATTAACGTACCTCTACCTACGTTCATGGAACGTGTGGATGACATTGACGTACCTATATACTATATCTACGTACCTACTAGTTTTTGGAAACAGAATTCGAATGGTGGCAAAAGAACCGTATGGTTGACGTTACGACAAAAAATGGTAAAATTTACAAAATGGCCAGATACGATTGCGAAATATGCCTTCCAAGACCAGAAGGATATTTGTAAGTACCTGTACCTGCTATCTATACGAATACGAATGCAAATACGAATAGGTAATTACCTACTTACTCTCCCTACCGATATGTACGTTAAATTATACTACATAAGTAGTTTGCTCATTTTTTCAGAACTGACTATAAACTTATACAACAAATTGACGACGGTTTAGATCGACAAAAATTACTAATCTCTTTACGATCTTCTGCGGAGTCTGGTTGGGATTTTTCTAGCAAACAAATGAGGCCCGGCTACCGACGAACAGACGAGCCTTGTAAGTTCATCTACACTCTGCAGTCTACAGCTACACAGTAGATACACGTTATAGGTAGACTAAGATAATCTAGGTAGCTAGAGCTACTAGCTATGCAGGTAGGTAGGTACGAGCAAATAAACTCGTTTGATTCGATAGTTTCGATGCTGAATTTGGATACTCAAAATTTCATAATGGTCGACTTGAATGCCATGCTACACTACAACGTCGCAAAACTTGCACAATGGTACGACCAACTCTTGAATAACGACCAAAAATCTTCATATTATAAAAAAATTGCAGACGATCTATTTGAAGCCATTCAAGAAGTACGTTAACATCAAGTACGATTACCTACTTATTATTATGCAACTAAGCACCTACCTCGGCAGTAGGCACCCAGGAAGAGAAACCACGAAACCTGGATCTAGATTCTATAGCACAAAAGTAAAATTTTCCAGGTTTTATGGAACGAAGATGATGGCGTATGGTACGATTGGGATTTGATCGCGCGTACTCAACGTAAAATTTTCTACCCGAGTAATTTTACCCCATTATGGACGAAATCGTTTAAAAAGTGTCAAGTGCAATCCGAACGAATCTTAAAATACTTGGCCAGGGAAGAAATAATATCAAAAGCTTATCAACCTTTGTATTATGGTAAGTAGGTACGACGCGACGCGACGTACGAGTATATCATAATGGAATTCAGGCAGGTACCTACCACACTGACACGAAACAACTTTACAACTTACAAGTAGGCACCTGTATGGAATTCTAAAATTTTATTACCTACATCATTTAAATGGTGCCTACCTCAGGTATTCCAACATCTAAATGCAACACAACCCAACAGTGGGATTATGTCAATGAATGGGCCCCTTTGCAAGCTATCATGATCGAAGGCCTACTAAATGTAAAAGATGATAAAACTGACGCACTCGCATTCGCATGGAGCTCTCTATGGTTGAAAACAAATTACGAAGGCTTCGAAAAAACCCATAAAATGTATGAAAAGGTAAGCAATCGAATTTCGACGTTTTAAAGTGGCGTAAATATCGCCATTGAACTGGTAGGTAAGTAAGTACCTAAATGGGTTAGGTAGGTACACTGTGCAATATAAAGCAGCTAGGTACCTAAACCTATTGAGCTTGAGCGTAATATCTGTTCCTGTTCATCTGTTCTGCTGTGCAGTATAGCGCCATCAAAATTGGCGAAAGTGGAAACGGAGGAGAATACACCGCGCAAATCGGTTTCGGCTGGACCAACGGATTCAGTATGAATTTAATACAAAAGTACGGCGCAAAAGTATCATCTAACGACTACGACGATTTCATTCCGGCACCGGCTCCGAAACGATGCTCGCTTTTAGATACAGTCTAAATACCTACCTAGTACCTACATAATTAATTTCATCATCAATTATCATTATTTTTATCAACTAATATACGATAATTATTTTTGTAATCCTTAACCAAAGTACTGTGACATGAGTATATCGACTGCGGTTAACGCCTATGTGGTATCGACCTATCTCCTTTACCTATCCTAAAACCTACCCACCTGTTATCCCTGAGCTGAGCTAGACGTCCTTAGACTGACAGCTATAGACACTGGACCTAGAATAAGACACCGAACTCGCGGCCATATTGCCCAATATTCCTGTGATATGCCAAACT
>FIZT01046449.1:0-10757 GCA_900065295.1 Paracoccus marginatus
AAAAAAATTCACCCCTTTTCACTCTCTTAACCTTCAAACACGTTTTCTGGCGTTTCTAGGGAAGTTTACTTTTTACACGTTAACTACCTTTTCATATGATGCATGTTGGTGGGTTACGAGGTTCTCGATCTACGCAGTCGATATGTTTGAAGGAATGAACAAAAAAAAATACTTATTTTGAAAAAATAAATTGAAAATCGTTTTTCGAGAATGGATTTTTCTAAAGAAAAAAGAATTGTAGAAGTATAGGTAATTATTGCGCGAATTCTTAATTTTTTTTAAAAACCTGAACTTCAAATTTCTTTGAAAAAAAGTGAAAGAAAAAAGTTGAAAATTAGGTATGTTGAGTCCTTGGCTGTGAAAAAAAATGCAAAAGAATCTTTTGGGAAAAAATTTTAATTGAATTTTGACGATAATTTGAAAACCAAATTTTGAAATTAAAAAAAAAATGGCATTCTATTCGAGCATTATTTGCCTTAATACAAATAATAAGTTATGTAAAGTTTGGCCACACCTATCCACGATTTTTGCTCGTCATCAAGACTAATTGGCGAATCAGGTAAATCAAGCTGGTAGAACAAAAATGCTAAATAACTTCGGTTGCCGCCAATCAGTAATGAAGTTGAAAGTACGATGCATGAATAAAAAACCTGAAAATTACAAGCAAGGTAGCTTCTGAAATTCATACCTAGGTACTTTTAAAGTGATGCTATCGCAATTTGAAAAACCGCTGAATCTACTTCAACATACCTCTTTAGTGATCCCATTTTTGAAAAAGCCCGTCAACATTTCAAAACATCAATTTCACTGAAACGGTAATAAAACAAATTAAAATAAGTATCTCGATTAATCAACTGAAAGCTACTTAGTTTCTTGTCATAACGAAGACAACGCGACAAGTACCTACATGCTGAATTAATGTCTTGTTAATCCCATAGTTTGATAAGATAGAAGTTTTTCAGTAAGTCAAGTACTTACCTACTTAACTTACTTACTTTGTTATATTTTGGTTAATTTGAACTTACTCTCATGATCATTCGTATACCCATGTGTTGCTCAGAACTCTGATAGTGTAGTCACATGCGTCGAGTTCATGTTTTAGATTTAATCTCAAGTAAAAAAATCGACAATTTGCACTTTTGAAAATGTATTGGTGTAAAGAACACGAAAAAAAATAATAAAAAAACATTCTGGAAAAAGTTCAAAGCGCATCAGTCTTGAATTTGTGATAATAAATAATTTTTATTCACGCTTGCTCTCTCTCCTTGGATTTCTTGTTAAAGTACTTCTCTTGTACCTCATTCAATGTTATACCTTTGGTTTCGGGCAATATGAAAATTCCGTAAAAAACCGTCACCAGAGCAAAAGCAGAGAAAGTCCACATGACGGCTTTGATCCCGAAATAGAATAAAAATTGAGGAAATAATTTGAAAATGATCACATAGTAAATATAAGCTGTAGCTCCAAAGATCCCATTCATGGTACCTCTGACTTCTAAAGGGAATATTTCGCCGCCAATAATGAAAGAGATTGGAAGTACGCCCAGAACACAAGAGAACGCGTGTGTACACAAAGCCAATGGTACAACCCAAGTCACAGGTTTGACTGTCCCATCGTAAAAATATTCTTCATACAGTGCCACACATCCGAAACTCAAAGTCATACCGAGTGCTGAAGCAACCAAAGCAGTTTTACGATTGAAATAATGCATCATATAAGGAGTTATGAAACTGGCAATAAACCCAGAAATCGAATAAAGCAAAGCCAGGTTAGTACTCCTGAAAGGTAACTTAAGCCGGTCCAATATCAGGATGCTGTACGAGGTGAACTGATTATATCCGCCATTTTGCATCAGAAGAAATAAGCTTGTGGCTACCAAGAACGGTTTCCAAGCTTTGAGACAACCCGTCAGAGTACTTTTGAAAGTGAGATTTGGTTTGGAATCGCAAGCTTTATCCATATCTTGAATCTCGAACTCTAGCTTTGATTGATCGCAGCATCGTAATGATTCTAGAACTTGAATCGATTTTTCTTTTTCTCCTTTCGAGTACAGCCAGATTGGGGATTCGGGGAGGGTAAACGTGAGTCCAAGAGCGAGAGCGGAGAAGAAGGCAAAAATTAAAGCTACGAGTCTCCAGTGTAAGTTATACATGAGCAGGTTGCTGATTAAGACGCCGACGGTGAAGGTGATTTCTATGGAGGAAAGTAGTGGTCCTCTGTGGTCGGCTGTTGTGATTTCCGATATGTAGGCTGAGACTGCGGTTGCCATGCCTGGTTGGAATTTTTTTTAGATTTTAGTAACATCTGTTGCGAATTGTAGAGATCGATAGGATTATTTTTTGGAAATTAAAAAAAAATTCGAAAAAAAATCATTTTTAAAAAATTGGATGTTTATTTGCAAAAATTGAAAGCTGAAAAAAAAATTGAAGGAAAAAACTATTTTGAAAAACTGATTGAAAATTTTTAGAAGGAATTTTGAAAAATCAAAAATCTTTTTTTGGAAAGTTATTAATTTACTGAATAAGATAAATTAATCAGAAAAATTGTAAAATGCTAAAAAAAAATTTAAAAATTCCATACATCCAGGATATATGTAGATAAGATTCAGATATATACCTAGACATACCTCCTCCAACGCTTTGAATGATCATCCCTGTATAAAGCATTTCGATATTACTGGCAAACGATATAATGCACCAAGAGATCACAAAAGGAACGAATATCATCTGCATGTACGTTTTCCTGCCTAGCACATCCATAACGACTCCAGAAACCAAACATCCTACTGGACTGAGCAAGGCTACAAAACACGCTGAATAAAAAAAAAATGCAAAATTCAATTAGAATTGAGCAGTTGACAAAACTTGCTCGAAATTCTGCAAGGCCTTACCTATCCATGATTTCTGATTATCATCAATTATTATATCGGAACCAGGCTCTTCCAGTTGATGAAATAGAAAAGAAATGTAACTCCTGTTGATGCCGATCAATAAATAGCCCAATAGGGTTACAATGGAAAAGTATACCTAAAAATTTGCGAGCAATAACGAAAGAATTTTTTAAGGAGTGAATACCACAAATGAATTATTTTTCGATCATGGATACTCACTTCTTTAACCAATCCGGTGATTTTGAATTGAATAATCATTTCGATTCGAGAATTTCAAAACTTAGTGCAGCACTACAGACCACATTACCCACAAAAATGAATGATATTCGATAATCGAACGTATTTAATTGGTAATATTTTAACAAATAATCCAGTAGGTCTTAAAAATATTAATTCTTTATTTGCTTTGTTTAATTTCTTGTCCGAAATTTATTACTTTATCACGCATTCGAAGGCGTGGGTAGTAGATACCTACCAAATGAAGTCATGAACAATAAGCAACGAAAATCTGAAGTAGCCTAAGGGTTCACGTTCGCAGTTATCTTATGAAAGCGTGATACAAACTGTCTTTCAAGACTGGGTGTTACTCTTGTGACGTTTTTATAATTAGATGAGCTCGCGTATTTCAAAGGATAGTTTATATCGTCAAGCACATCCCTAATAATTCTCAGTTCTCTGACGGAAATATTTTCATTAAAATAATAAGTTTTAAAAAAAGAATAACAAAGAGGTAGGTACACAATCATTCTTTGAAAGAAAATACTTGGAAAAAGATGACAATATTTGACTCATTCGTTTCCTATAATCTTCGTTACCTATCGTTTCTTTTTGAAATACTTTTCTTGCACCTCATTCAACGTCTTCCCTTTAGTTTCCGGCAACAGGAACAAACTAAACAACGCGGTCACCATCGAGAACGCAGAAAACGTCCACATCACCCCCGACGCGCCAAAAGTAGCCAAATACCAAGGTGATATTTTATACAAAAGGGACCAGTATAAATACGCGAATGCCCCATAGAGACCGTTCATAACACCGCGAACTTCATTAGGGAATAATTCCCCGGCAATGGTGAAGCCTATAGGACAGACACCGATGCTGGCTGATATGACGTACGAGCACAAAGCTACAGGAATAATCCAAGGGAACGGTTTCACATCGTAAGACTCGAAAACGTATTGATAAACAGGCACAGCAGCCGCACTCAGCGACATACCAACGGCAGATATGGCCAGCGTAGGTCTTCGGTTGAATTTATACATAACATAAGGTGTAATGAAACCTCCAATCGAGCACATGACCGAGTAAAGTAAAGCGATATCTGTACTGGGATAAGGAATATTCAACCGATCAACGATCATAATAATGAACAGGGTCATTATGGAATATCCCGTATGTTGGGCTAGTAAAAATAGAGCGAAAACTATGAAAAATTGTCGCCACGATCGCAGGCAATTTCGAAGTGTTTCGTTTAACTTGATTTTTACTTGGGTCGATAGTATATAATTGGCCATGTCGTCTATTTCGGATTTTATCTCGTCCTGATCCTGACACCTGATTGAGGTGAGGGTGTTGATTGATTGCTCCTGACGTCCTTTAAGGTATAACCAAATCGGAGATTCGGGTAATGTGAAAGTCAGCAAAAAGAAGATACCGGAGATGGCGGTGAAAATGGACGAGACTATGTACCATCTTATGTAGTACATGAGTACGTTGCAGAGCAGCACACCGAGGAAGAAAATTATTTCCACTGTGCCTAGTAGGGCTCCTCTGTGGTCAGCTGTCGATATTTCCGATACGTATGTTGAGGTGCTGAATGACATTCCTGCGGATGAAGGTTTATACAGTGTTTAGAGAGGTGTTTGAATTTGAAGAAAATTTAAGACAGAGATTACGTAAAATATGTCATAATGGAGAGGAGGGATCTGTTTCATGTATCTGCTTCGATTTCGACTCCAAATCCTTCCAAAGATTCTAATACCTTTGTCCTCCCACACGAAGTGGTCGTCTGATTGACTACGAGTTAATTTAGGCTAGGAAAAGTTACCTACCTGTGCCAATACTTTGTATCAAGGCCGCTGCGTAAAACATGGAAACATTTTTCGCCAACGATACCATCAGCCATGATATGAGGAATGGCAGAAACACCATTTGTACGCTGATTTTTCTTCCAAAAGCGTCCATTGTGATGCCAGCAATAATGCATCCCAAAGGACTCAATAAATTTATGCAGGCGGCTGTATTAGGTATAAAAACAAAATTTTAAATTTCAGGACTACGAGTCGAAGATTTACCTACAAGTATTTCGTTATCTATACCCATCCATGATTTCTCTTCGTCATCCACAGTGATGGTAGAACTGGGAGAATCGAGTTGATAAAATAAAAACGAAAGGTAACTCCTGCCTATGCCATGAAACAGGTACGTTGAAAGTATTATAGTTGAATAGAGTACCTACAGGAAAAGATACAGTTGAGGTACAAGTCGAAAACGATGTAACAGTGGAAAAATGTGAACTTACCTCCTTTATAACTCCTTTATTTAAAGATTTTTCCATCGTTATCACAACTTGGCGTTGATTTCGTTCAGCAAAAACATTTGAAAATGAATAAAGTACCTACAAATCAAGTAGTGTGCTTAAAACGTTCAAGTTTTTGTTCGACAAAAATAAATTATAATCTTATCGCATTATATGTACCTCAGCTTATGTAGCATAATGTAATTGCACACTTTTTATATGAGACGTAAAATTTTTGAACTTCCCACTGAATATTGAAGTTGAGCGGAAAATTTTTCATCAATTGAAAAAACTCAAATTTTTTTCTTCAGGAGAAATGTAGGCAATTTATTTAACACTGCTGTGTTGCCTCGAGGTGAGTTTGTGTGCTCGGAAAAAAACTCAAAAAAGTCCCGATTACAAGTTTTTTTCCACTTTAAATAATGAGCCATTCTTTCGATAAATAAAAATTTACTCAGATTTTTAAAAATTTTACAAAAATATACTCCACAAAAAAAAAATTGAAAAATCCATTTTAATCATTTTTTCAAAAAAATCAAATTCCAAACGCTGAAAAGTAAATTATTTACACTGTAAGAATTTTTATATTTTTGTGAAGAAGTACCTGAAAATTTGTAGAAAAAATTGTAGAAAATGTTTGAAATTACTTATTTTAATGAACTTTTTTAAAAAAATTGTCAAAAGACTGATTTTAGAAATTCTTCACATGATTATATCTTGAATATTTTTCATTTTACACATCCAACTTGTATCAGTTGCGCGTTAGACGGATTTCGCACTGCATCCACTTTGAGGTAATCAACGAAATCTATTTGTTCCCTTGTCATAACGACGACGACGCGACAAGGACAAGTACTTATCTACCTATATGCTGAAATTAATGTCTTGTTAATCCTATAGTTAGATAAGATAAAGGTTTTTTTGCTGAGTCAAGTACCTAATTATCTACATACTATGTTAATCGTGATTTCGCAACTTACTCTCATGATCATTTGTATACCCATGTGTTGCTCAGAACTCTGATATGGTAATGTAGTCCCATGCGTGAGCTCATGTTTTAGATTTAATCTCAAATAAAGAAATCGACAACTTTCAATTTTGAAAATGTATATTAGTGGAAAATACACATAAAAAAACATTCTAAACGAAGCTCAATGCACCTGTCTCGAATTTATAATTAGGTATAAATAGAGTACCATAAACGAGAATATGCTGGACCGCCATCTTGTGGCGAAAAAGTCCGAGCGTTCGAATTCAAACCACGAGGCTACGACTGACTGTTTCCGAACTCATTGGGCGTTTCTCGCTGCTACATGGTGGTTCAGCATAGATACTCCCTTTTATAATGTATGTAGGTAGTACCCTAGGTATAACTGATTTTTATTCACGCTTCTTCTTTCTTCTTGGATTTCTTGTTAAAGTACTTCTCTTGTACTTCATTCAAGGTTATACCTTTGGTTTCGGGCAATATAAAAATTCCGTAAAAAACCGTTAGCAGAGCAAAGGCAGTGAAAGTCCACATGACCGCTTTGATTCCAAAATGGAATAAAAATTGAGGAAATAATTTGGAAATGATCGCATAATAAATATAAGATGTAACTCCAAAGATGCCACACATGGTACCTCTGACTTCTAAAGGGAATATTTCGCCACCGATAATGAAAGAGATTGGAAGTACGCCCAGAATACAAAAGAACGAGTGAGTACACAGAACCAATGGTACAACCCAAGCCACAGGTTTGGCTGTCTTATCATAGAAAAATTCTTCATACAGTGCCACACATCCGAAACTCAGAGTCATACCGAGTGCTGAAGCAGCCAAAGTAGTTTTACGATTAAAATGATGCATCACATACGGTGTAAGGAAACTGGCAATAAAACCAGAAATCGAATAAAGCAAAGCTGTGTTAGCACTCGGGAAAGGTAATTTTAGCTGGTCCAGTATCATAATGCTGTACGAGGTGAATTGATTATATCCGCCATTTTGCACCAGAAGAAGTAAGATTGTGGCTACCAAGAACGGTTTCCACGCTTTGAGACAGCCCGCCAGAGTGCTTTTGAAAGTTAGCTTTGGTTTGGAATCGCAAGCTTTATCCATATCTTGGATCTCGAACTCCAGCTGTGACTGATCGCAGCATCGTAATGATTCTAGAACTTGAATCGATTTTTCTTTTTCTCCTTTCGAGTACAGCCAGATTGGTGACTCGGGGAGGGTAAAAGTGAGTCCAAAAGCGAGGGCGGAAAAGAAAGCGAAAATTAAAGCTACGAGTCTCCAGTGTAAGTGATACATGAGCAGGGTGCTGATTAGGACGCCGACGGTGAAGGTGATTTCTATAGAGGCAAGTAATGGTCCTCTGTGGTCGGCAGTTGTGATCTCTGATACGTAGGCTGAGACTGCGGTTGCCATGCCTGGTTGAAATTTTTTTCAGATTTTAGTAACATCTGGTACAAAGTGTATCTATGTATGTATGTATCAATGGGATTAATTTTTTGAAATGCAAAAAAATTCTAAAAAAAATCATTTTCGAAAAATCGAATGTTCTACTCTTCACTTGAACTACTCGCATATTCAGTTCGCTCGTATGCTTCGCCAGGTTTCAATTTTTTCACTTTGATATACTCGCTTCACACGCACGTCAAAGTGAAAAAAAAAATTGATAAAATTCAAAACTTTCTTCTCCTGGTAAAGGGTCAAATAGGGTTGAAAGGTCGAAAACTCCAAAAAATACATCTAGGGCCTATGCCCACTTGCCCAGTCAATTTTTCCAAGGATGTCCTCTCAAGTCCATTGGGAGGGGGGCTGTAGGCTGATCAACAGCTCAAAAAACATTGAAAATTGACCAAAAATTCAACGCTTCCCTCTCTGGAAAGGGGTCAAATACGGTCAAAAGGTCAAACTCCTCAAAAAGCACATCTAGAGCACCAATCCATTGTACCTGTAAAAAATTGACCCCCTACCCCCCCGGATTTTGGGGGAGCTGCAGGCTAGTGAACCGCCCCAAAATCTACATTTTTCTCCAAAAAATTAATATTTTACCATTTTTAAACAATTTTTGAACTCAACCGTGAAATGTCACGAGTTTGCCAAAATTTTTGGACTTTGCCTGAAAACAAGAAAAAAGTTACGAATTTGAGGTTAAAAAAAACTGTATAGATTATAAATTTCTTTTCTCTGACATCACTAAAACCCACCAAATTCGGTCTTTAGGGGTCTCATAATATGGAGAAAAGTGATTTCCGACCAGAATTTTTGAAGTTGAGACTATCGCAATAGCCACAATTTTTTTCGAAAATCTGGCTAAAAATTCTATACATCTTGGATATACATGTTAGTTTTAGGTACACTTACCACCTCCAACGCTTTGAATGATCATCCCTGCATAAAGCATCCCGACATTACTAGCAAACGATATAATACACCAGGAGATCACAAAAGGAACGAATATCATCTGCATGTACAATTTCCTGCCCAGTACATCCATAATGACTCCAGAAACCAAACATCCTACTGGACTGAGTATAACTAAAAAGCATGCTGAATAAAAAAAATAAAAAAATAAAAAATTCAATTGAAATCGAGTACCTACATATCTGACAAAACTTGCTTGGAATTCTGTAAAACCCTACCTATCCATGATTTCTGGTCATCATCGATTGTTATATCGGAACCACGCTCCTCCAGTTGATGAAATAGAAAAGAAATGTAACTTCTGTTGAAACCGATCAATAAGTAGCCCAACAGGGTTACAATGGAAAAGTATACCTAGAAATTTGCCGGTAATAATGATTGAATTTTTTGCTTCGCTGAATAAATACATTACCTATTTGTATTTTGCAAAATTCTTTTTTTTTCAATCATGGATACTCACTTCTTTAACCAATCCGGTGATTTTGAATTGAGGAAGCATTTCGATTTGAGAGTTTAATGCGTTAATGTAGCAGTACAGACCACGTTACCCACAAAAATGAATGATATTCGATAATCGAACGTATTTAATTTGTGAAATTTCTACAAATAATCCACCAGGTCTTAAAAATATCAATTCTTCGTACGCGGTAAAGACGCGAAATTGTTAAAAACTACTCATAATAAATTACCACTAATTCACTGCCACATTTTACGCCACGTTTCGTGATCACATTCGTATTTCGTATCGCCTCATCAGATACGTGTCAGGTACTGAACGTGTGAACGAAGTAGTTAATTAAACATAGGCAAGAGAGCTTCACATCGGTCTACCCCTTCCACATGGGTGATGTAGTTCGATAGAATATTAGCTCATCGTGTTATACCGCGACTGACGTACGTAAGTATGTAGCATGTAAATTGCACACTTTTTGCATGAGAAGTAAAATTTGTGAACCGTCAATTGAAAAAACTCGCATTGTTTTTTCTTCAGGAGAAATATAGGCAATTTATTCAACACTCATGTGTTGCTCCAAGGTGAATTTGTGTGCTTGGAAAAGACCGAAAATATGTCCGAATACGAGTAGGTAGAAGTTTTTCTCACTATAATAATGAGTAATTTTTCGATAAAAATATATTTTTCTCCCCACAGTTTTGGGGAAATTGAATTTGAAGTTTTCTGGAAAATTACTTACTTTTAAAAATTTGCAGATTGTGAGATTTTTAAAAAAAAGTCGGTATATTATTAAAAAAAGTGGAAAATCCATTTTGATCATTAAAAAAAAACTTTAAAACTCTATTCGGAATTTTATAAAAATACAGCTTTTATAAATTTTTTGCGTGATTAAATTTTTAAAAAATTTTCAAATGTTGAATTTCACACATTTTTCAAAAAAATCAATTTATAGAATTTTTTTGGGAATAATTTTTTCAAAATTTGAACGAAAAATTGATTTAGGTTTTGTTTGGGGAAAAATTTTTTGAAAGCTAATTTTCTTCTAATAGGTACATATTCTTGAAAAATTTGTTTTAAAATTTTATGTTTATAATTGCCTGTTTGGAAAAATGTGGCCCAATTCGACAAAATTGAAATTTTTGTTAAAAATTGATTTCTTGTTTGATCATTTTTAACGATGAATCGCAACTTCTGAGTTGGAACCAAAATTTTCTAACTCAAACAAAAAATTCGTATTCATATTAGTAGTCTACAATTCAAACCCGGAAAAGTGCTCTAGAAAGCGGATTTGCTATGCTTTTTTTGGGGATAAGAAAATCAGTTGGTTTTTTGTTGGTATGGGTGGGACATTCACGAAAATGAACATTTTCGATTTTCGGCGCGTCACAATAGGGGGTTGGAGCCTAAAAACCCCCATTTTTTCAAGTAGGGTGGAACAAAAATTCTTTTTATAGTCTGATAGCAGACACTCCCCCGAGTCCAAATA
>FIZT01046487.1:0-12678 GCA_900065295.1 Paracoccus marginatus
CCCCAAGGGGGTGGGATAAAAATTCGCTCTTGCGCTCTAAAATCATCTTTTACCAAGACAAGTCGAATGGCATAAAAATTTTGCCGAAGTGCCACCGGAGGCTAATTGACCCCCTTACCACACCAGAGCCTTTGAATAACAAATTCGAAAATCAATTGGTGGTATTTAGCGTAGCAACTTACTTCCTTTTCAAAGTAGACGTAGACGAAGAAGACGAAATACCGATCGTAGATATTGAAGACGATGTGGAAGTAATTGCATTTCCATCATCCGCTAATAATCTTTTCTTTTTAAAAAATGATTTACGCATATTGAAAATGATACTACCCAACGAAGGCAATGGAAAAATAATTCACTTTTCACAATTAATCACTTTACATATCAATAGCAATTGGCATTTCAATTAGTAAGTCACACGTGCTCGGCCGCGAATTAGTTTTCCTTGTTTTTTCTCGCAGAAACCACAAAAACCTCGAAAATTTGAAAATAATCGATTATTTTTTCGAATAATCGATTTATCGAAAACCCTGATTATTTTTGTCGATTAATCGGCTTTTTCGATTAATCGATTAATAATCGCCCAACACTGCTGAGTATCTACTTGAGAAAAAATTACAAATTTTTTCAATTGAAATGGCGAAAAAACCTACGAAAAAGTGTTAAACGAATTAAATTTTTGTCTATTCTCTTCTTCGCCTTTTTTCATTCACCGCCAGTCATCAAATCAACTATTTACGAATTCCATCGCAAGAATATCGATGGTAGAAACTTTTTTTCACGTATAGTTCATGTCGATGTCGTTGCGTCAAGGCGTCGAACCCCAGCCACAATAAATTTTACGAGCTGTTACTAGAAATATTTTCATTTAAATAAGTTAAACAAACAATATAATATAAAGATATTATAGAGACTACACGCAGCCGAACTACGCGTGTAACGAAAACCCTTCTCGCGTGTTTTACGATACGTACGTTAATAGTTTGAAATTTCCATTTTACACATTGAGTTGTCGAGCGAAGAAAAACAAAACACAATTTGAAATATTGATGATAATTTTTAATGCCTTCGAGACGTAAATTTATCTGTACGTGTACGTAAAATTGACTTATATTCGAAGAAATAAGGTTGTGCTTCTCATCGAGAATTCATTTTACGAGCTTTTTCAATTACTGAAGCGTGGAACTTGGAAGGGAATTGTTTGAGGCTCTTTAGACGTCCAGATTGACGATGATGTCGCTCTTCTATAATCGATTCGAGATGAGGAGAAAATTTTGAAAATGAGCCTTTAAAATTAGACAAAGTGGTGTAGGTATTTTTGGATGCTGCTCTGATCTGAGTTACCATCTGGAGAGATTTTTCGTTTGCTCGAAAAGACGTTGTAATCATTTCAGAGAATAAATAATATGTAATAATTCCATCAAACGCGTTATTTCATATTTTCAAATATCCTACAACTTTTCCATCTGCATAAACTTCAATTTGAATTTAAGCTCATAGCACAGGAGCGTATAGAGCGAGACACAATGGCTGAAAAATGTGTTTATTGAAAAGTCACTCTATGTAAGGTGACAGTTAATACATGTGTACCTACTTGTAATAAATACAAGTTGACAGGCACGATTCGTACATGTGATAGCATATTATCAAATGACAATTGGTGTTGCTCGTGTTAAACGAAGATTTTCTATTGGTATTGTTTTGGCTGTGTCAACACGAAAAGACGTTTGGAATTTTCATTTCGCTTGTATTCCATCCTCATTCTTACACGATGTCCTCGAAAGGTTGCCATTTGAGAAGAATTTTTTTTTCATCGTTTCTGACAAATGTACACTTACTTACTTGTTGCAATAGTACTCGTACGACGATACTTCATCGTAGAAATGGATCCGTTTGTTATCTAATTAAGGTCGACGTTCGTTTGGTTTGTCGGTGGTGCACGCTTGTTTGCAGTGTTGGTCTATTTAGCGACCGCTCTGTGGTCGTATTTATTGCCAGAGTCGAACGAATAATCCGCATTTAAAAAAAAAAGAAGAAAAATAAACCAACCCTTCGTGTAAAGAATTTGTACGAATGTCTTAGAACACGTGCAATGGAAAAGAGAAAAAAATGAAGAGGTGAAAATATTATGAAATTAATATCTGTGTGGGGAAAAACGTTGTTGACAAACGCGATCGCAGATTTTCTTCTTCCGTACGTTTCATAGCGAGTATTTTCCAATTTGGTAGGGAGTAGGGACGGTCGACGCGACGCGACGTTGAAAACAATTTCGTCGTTAGTTGAGATTTCGTTGTTAATGTTCTTTTATTTTATTTTATTTTATTTTTTATTTTCGAAATGCCACTCCAGCAATTTGTTGCTATTGCGAAAAGGAAGAAAAATAGGAGAAATCGCTTAGTTGCGTACTTCTGTATTTTTAATAAATTCGTTTAGTTTGCCTGTTTTTGTTTGTTTTATTTTTCACGTATCTATTTGAGTATAATGGGCTGGTTTATGCAAATAAAATCGATTTTGCCATTGAAATGATGAATTTGTTCGGTATTAGCCTTTAATAATGACGAAAATGATCGGTGTTCTTCAATTAAAAGTATCTGCAACCTAAACAGAATCGTTTTAGAGAAAAAAGTGGTATCTACATTTTTAAACAACTTCGACGAATCTTCTCGTTTTTTTTTTCCTTTTCGTATATAAGTAGCTACGAGTATTTACTTTTGCTGTTCGTATCCTTGATATATTTTCAAACAAATTACAATAGAGATGCTCGCTTCAACGTATTGATTTTTACTTCTTTTTATGTATAATACGTATAACAATACAGGTACCATACTGCGCGACACGGTAGCGGAAAAATATTAAGACGCATTTTACCAACTTTTCCTGCCTTTTTGGTGTTTACCCGCGTTAATCGTAAAAAGTTTCGGAATTTCATAAACGTTGCTATTTTCAAATGGCAAGCTCGAGTAGTTATCAAAATGTTTCCAAGTTGTCGTTATATTTTTCACTTTACGTCAAACCATCAAAATGACATTCTTTCGAGTCGTCGTCGTATAGTTCGGCGTAGTCGCTATGGCCGCAACTCAGGGTCGTGTAAATACATACTTCCATTCTGTAGGAAATATACTTACTGAAACACGTTTTTCTTTCATTCGGGCGAAAAAAAACTTCGGCTAGTAGAAAAGTATTATTAATTAAATGGAAATTCGACGACGTAGCGTAATGCTTGTTGTAAAAATATTTTACAAGTTTGACTCGTATAGTGATGTTCTTAGCCAGATGTCGACTTTTCGTCATTTTTGAGAGGTTGGGTGAGAAAATCGAGGTGGCAGGAAATTTACCAAGTGAAAGCTTCGGGTGTTGAGTTACATATTCGATGGTTGTGGTATTGGGGATGAAGTGGCGTTATCTTGTTCATTCTTCAAGTACTTGTACAGCATATGTAGTTATGTACGCGTGTGTTAAATGTACGATTAATTTATTAATTTATTTTTGTTTCATTTTTCAGCGATATTGATGATGTAAATAGTGATATTCTTCATTTGGATATTTGGTGAGTATACAAGACTACAAATATTTTGTGTGATACCTTGAATTTGGTGTCGAAGAACGGCAGATATTGAAGATTAAAAAATTGATCAAAAT
Organism: Paracoccus marginatus; assembly: GCA_900065295.1. Taxonomy (NCBI): domain Eukaryota; kingdom Metazoa; phylum Arthropoda; class Insecta; order Hemiptera; family Pseudococcidae; genus Paracoccus; species Paracoccus marginatus. The sequence continues at coordinate 3,637 of FIZT01046487.1, forward strand.
ATTAAAAACTGTTTTCTTGACTCTGAAAAAAAATTCGTTCGATTTTTTCATTTAAATTTCTCTTTGAAAAATTTATTCAATATTGGTAATTCTCAAAAAAATAAAAAAGACGTGAGGTGCTGGAAGACCCCCCCCCCCCCAGCAGACGCGAAGCTCTTGCATGATTGTTGTATAGGTAAAGGTTGAAGTGAAATATTAAAATTAAAATTTCTCAACATAGAAAAATTGACAAATTCTTCAAAACCAACAAAATTTTTAGATTTCCCAAATTTTCCAAAGCTGTTGAAATTTTAAAAATTGTCAGATATGTATCAAAATTATCAATTTTTTCGAAATTTTAAAATTCTTCAACATTAGCAATTTTCCAAGAATGTCAATTTTCATAATTTTTTGATACCATTGAAATTTTCAGGATTGTCAAATTTTGAAAAACTATAAAATAATTCAAAATTGTTAAATTTTCCAAAACTGTCCAATTATTCAAAATTTTCAGATTTTCCAAAATTGCCAAATTTTCCAAAACTGTCAAATTATTCAAAATTGCCAGATTTTTAAAATTGTCAGATGTATCAAAACTATAAATTTTTTCGAAATTTTGAAATTCTTCAACATTAAAAATTTTCCAAGAATGTCAATTTTCATAATTTTTTAAAACCGTTGAAATTTTCAGGATTGTCAAATTTTTTAAAATTGTCAAATTTTGAAAAACTGTCAAATTATTCAAAATTGTCAAATTTTCCAAAACTGTCAAATTTTCCAAAACTGCCAAATTTTTCAAATTTTTCAGATTTTTCAAAACTGCCAAATTTTCCAAAATTGTCAGATTTTTCAAAATTGACAAATTTTTCAAAATTTTTGAACTTTTCAGCATTGTCAAATTTTCCGAAACTGTCAAATTTTTCAAAATTGCTGAATTGTCTAAAATGGCAAAATTTTCAAAAAAATATCAAATTTTTTGAAATTTTCAAAAGTGTTGAATGTGTCAAAACTACTGATTTTTTCAAAATTTTGACATTCTTCAGCATTAAAAATTTTTTCCAAAAATGGCAGTTTTCCTAAAATGTTCATATTATTCCAAAGGGTAAAATTTTTTAAGATTGTTCAACTTTTCAGAATTGTTAAATTTTTCAAAACAGGGTAAACTTTCAAAAATTGCTCAATTGTTCAAAATTGTGAAGTTGGAAAAGTTTTGTAGTCTTCAAAATTCTTCAAAATTGTGAAATTTTTCAAAACTGTCTTAAGTTTCTATGAATGAAGAAATAATTAAAAGCAAAAATGAATTTGAAAGACATCCAGGAAAAATTTTCATTAGCTACCTAGTACCATATCTACTCAATATCTTTCTCGCCAAGAGTAGGTAGGTAGGTACAATACGTACCTACGACGAGTTAGAGCATCGAGCGAGCTTCTAACGGTACCGCAATACTTTTACCTAACTACCTAAATTATATCTATTTATATCGAATGAAGCGAATTTCGTACAATTTTCTCACGTCAGAAAAAATCTAAAAATAAAAATCGAGTCGATTCGGAAAAAAAGAGCGCTGAACCGGACGAATAATTGTAAGCTAATCACGTACGGCGGAGTTTCGCGATGAAAATAAATGAATCGATGGGTATTACTTCGGAATCGATGTATAAGCTACGCGAATGTATAAATCCGCGCAAAAAAGAAAAGGATCGCATCGTTGTAAAAGTTAATGAAAATCGAACGTCTTTTTAAATTTCTCGTCGTATTCAAAGTCCGCATTAGGTTTGCTCGGGTACGAAAATGGGTTCCGGATTGGAGGGCGATAGCGAATCGAGCTTTCGTCGACATCTGGTCGTTTTTATATTTTAAAAGAAATAATTAATGTGGTCGGATTGGATTTTTTTATGCATGCAGGGACCACGACGACGAGTCTTCCGTCTTCGACGCTGTAAAGAAATTGAACGAAGTTAGGGGCGTCAAAGGATTGGGTAGATTTTTCAAACAAATAGCTCAAAGTGCTCGTTCAGGAAGTCAAGACGATTTTCTCGGTTGTGTAAATATTCCAGTACAGGTAATCTTATATCTACCTTAGAATAATTTAGTTATTGCGTTTGTAGGTACGTGTGCTACGTATCGTTGATATTTTGTTGTATGTACGAGTATTTGTAGGTACCTATATACGTATAAACGAGTAATAAATATTTACGAATGAGAAAATTACCTTTAGATTATATCAATTTCAGGATATACCATCGTCCGGTATAGAATGCTGGTATAAATTAGAAGGGCGTACTCATCGATCTAATATACAAGGTAAAATAAGATTAAAGCTATGGTTATCAAAACGTGAAAATCGCGGTACCTCCGAAGAAGAAGATAACTGGTCTTATATTCAACAACAAGAAAGACTTTATACGATTTTCATCAATTATGAAATGACTCAAGCTTCCGTAAGTACCTACAAGATATACCTATGTACTTAAACCTAGCGAACGTAAAACTTTCGCCTTCTTACTTATCCAATTTCTCTTTCTACATTCAGATTAGGTGTATTATACAAACACGTGAAGCATTTCGGTACACTTGTAGCTTGCGTTGGCGTTAACAATGCCTGCGAAAATTACTCTCTCGTAACTTTCGCCGCGAAAATTATAATTTATTGTGCTTATGAACATCGAACGAGACTTTTTCTTCAAATGAACTTACATACCGAAGGCAAGGTGTTCGTTCTCCAAGTTCCCAACAAATGCCTCGTAATATCGCGTAAATTACCCGGTGCCTGCTTGGGTGATCAACCAGCTTGGTTGTAGGTATCGCTGAAAAAAAAAACTCGATTGTTGCTGAAATTCAGACGCGGTGGTTCGCCAGCGCTTTCTACACGTGTACTTTTGAACTTTTGGAGGAAAAGTTCAGCACTTTGGGGATAGGTTACGTTAGTTTAATGGCGGGTAAAAATAAGTAACTTTGATCTTGATTCGAGTTTTGTTTGTGGTATTTTTAGAGCAATTGGAATGGTGAACTTTCACAAGCGGCTAGAAATATCCTGCACAAGCACGCCATGCAAAGTGATATATCCAAGTTGCAAAGAGCCACGGTCAAATGGTTGGCTTACAGTAGAATACCAATGATGGATACTAAGCTGTTGTATTCCTATTTAACGAATTTAGAAAAACTGTGGGGCGGTGAGGCCCTCTCTAGAGAAGAAGTAAGTTGAGCTGGGTAGATTGGTGTTTAAAATTTTTTTTGCTTTTCTAAAATTTGAAATGCCTTCCTACTTCAATTTTTACCTTCAATTTAGAAGAAATTAATGTTTTTAAATTTAAAAAAATAAAAAAAAAAGTTTTTTCGTCTGTACAACTTAATCTTTCCTTCAATTTTTTTCACTCCAAAAATTTCATTTTTTTCTTCAATTTTTTTCTGCAAAAAAAAATTATGTTTGTACGTAGGTATATTCAATTTGAAATGCTTTTAAATTTTTTTTGGATTTATGTGAATTAAATGTGTTTTTTTTTTTAACTTTAAAATTATGGTGAAAAATTCATTTTTTCCACCACGTAAATTTTTTTCATGCTCTTGCATCTCAAGACATTTTCTTTTTTGTTACGAATTTGCCAAATTTAACGACACCATCGTGGTTGGTACATAATTTCTCGATAGTCTAATAATTAATCAAAATTTCTTTCGTGAAAACTTTTCCATAAAAAATTCACTCGTTTCACTGTACCTCCTTGCAATTACCCTATTGTCGCCACTCTGGTTACTTTCATCGCGGTATTAAACCATAAACTCATAATTTTTTGCAGGAAGATTGGCTGGCAGACTCGTTTAATATTTTTTTAGACTATTCGTTGCAGTTAGTGAGAAAACACCGCATGTTATTCCCAACGCGGCATAAAGCTTCCATGTCTCGTCTGGAATACCTTTTGAAGTAACTTTTGGCCCGTTTTTAGTCTCGTTTGCGATAAAATATTTAGCTAATTCTACTCGCCTTTCGCATCGTTTTGTAAGATGCTTAGGTACGTTATCGTCAATGAAGGCGTTTTGGAAATGCTGTCCGTTCAATAAGGAGGTACGAGGCGAAGTAACATCTGCTGTTCGCAAAGGCACCATGGAGTGGTTAGTATATTTTCAACGTTCGCCGTGACCTTTCTGCACGTGTACCTCTCTCGATTATGGAAAATTTTCAGTCGTTTTGTTTATTTACCAGGTACGATGAAAATGCCAAACATCTATCAGTGACCAGGGGCGATCCGGATTCGCGAATTAGAGCCCTCATACAAGTTTTTTCCGCCGTTTTAGTAGATCTAAGACGTGGATTGGATTTTTATAACAGTATTTTCGAAAGGTAAACGGCCCTCGTATTCTAGATTATTTTCCAATTTTCGACAACACCGACGTAGGGAAAAAATTTCCCAAATTAAAAATTTATTTTGAAAAAAAAAGGAAAAAAATTTAATAAATAATTTGCCGAATGCTGGCGAATTAATCTCGTATAAAAACTCATTCGAGAATTTTGTATTCGTCTTGTGTTTCAGCTCGGCCGAAGTACCTTATTTTTTAACCATTTACAAGCAACTAGAAAAACAGGTAATTTATAAAAATTTTATCAAGATGGAAAGAATCTTATACTGTTTTTTTTTTCCTTACCCGAAATACTTTGGAAAATTGTAAGCCTCGAGTTGAATTTCTATATTTATACCAAGGTATTAAAACGAAGACGAAAAACGGTATAAAAAATTTATAAAAAAAAAGATACTGCCTACGAAAAATAAAATTCTCGTTTCGTCTTCGTTTTCATCATACGTAGGACGTATTAAAAAAGAAAACCGACGAAAGTAAATTCTCATTATGAAATTCCAACAATATTCGAATATCTAGCTAATAAAAAAAATTCCTCATCAGACTCGAAACGATGATTGCCACTCGCCTCTTGCGTCGTCCGAATTTGTTTAATTTTATTTTCAAAAAACAATTCTCTTTTTTTCTGTCGCGAAAATTCTTCGAATATTTACTTTAAATAGCATCGAATATCAATCAGCGGTACCATCAGTGGCGATGGGAAGGAAAAATTCTCAATTATGAATCGAACCTTTCCCACCCCCTCCTCAATGTATACGAATTTATCGAAAAAAAGTAACCGCTTGCTATAATATAATTATTTAATATGCTCGTGAAAGTATCCCTTAGACGTTCTTATATTATGAACCCGATATCGCTGTATATTCTTAATTGCCTTTTTAACGAACAAGCTTTCTACGTACACATATACAGTAGATATGGTTGTAACGGGTGTTTTCGTCGGAAGTCGACGTGAATTTTTTGAGAATAAAGTGTACCTAATTGTTTGGACTTCACATGGGTAGAAAGGTTTTTAGTTTTTGAATTTGAAGAACAGAGTTTGTGTGTAAAATTTTACATAAACTTTTGTAAAAGGTTTTACAAAAAATTTTACAGAAAATTATGCAAGAAATTTTGTAGAAAAGTTTACAAAAATACAAAAAAATTTGCATAAAATTTTGCATAAAATTGTGCAAAAGCAAAAAATCTTGAAAAAAACTCTTGCAAAAAATTATGCAAAAAATTTTACAAAAAAATTTACAAAAAAATTTGCAAACAATTTTGTGAAAATTTTTTTCAAAGAGAAACTTTGCAAAAAATCTTTTGTAAAATGCAAAATTTTTTTTAAAAAATTGCAAAAAAATTTGCAAAAAAATTTTGCGAAAAATTTTGTAAAAAAAAATGTTTGCGAAAAATTATGAGAAAAATTTTGCGAAAAATTTTACATAAAAATTTGCAAAAAATTTTGCAAAAAAATTTGCAAAAAATTTTACAAAAAAATTTGCAAAAAATTTTACAAAAAATTTTGCAAAAAATTTTACAAAAAATTTTGCAAAAAATTTTACAAAAAATTTTGCAAAAAATTTTACAAAAAATTTTGCAAAAAATTTTACAAAAAATTTTGCAAAAAATTTTACAAAAAATTTTGCAAAAAATTTTACAAAAAATTTTACAAAAAATTTTGCAAAAAATTTTACAAAAAAATTTCCAAAAAATTTGACAAAAAAATTGTGCAAAAAATTTTACAAAAAAATTTGCAAAAAATTTTACAATTTTTTTTTAAATTGCAAAAAAATTTGTAAAAAAAAATGTTTGCGAAAAGTTATGAGAAAAATTTAGCGAAAAATTTGACTAAGAATTTCGCGAAAAATTTTACTAAAAATTTTTGCATAAAATGACGCAAAAAATCTTGCTGAAAATTTTACAAAAATGGAAAAAAATTATGCAAAAGATCTTACAAATGAATTCTGCAAAAATTCCACAAAAAATGTCGCAAAAAAATTTGCAAGAAATATTTGCAAAAAGTTTCAAAAAAATTTGAAATTACCGATAATTTTTCATAGTTTTTCTCACAATTGTTTTTGGAATTTTTTTCACAAGGTGATTTAGTTTCTCATTAATTTTTACTCGTAGTTTGAAAAAGCTAATTTAGGTGCATAAATAAATTTCCGAGAAAAAAATAGAATAAATATGTTATTACAATTTTTTCCTTTGAAACTGCAATCTTGCTTACTTTTCTACACGAGGTGTAGTGTGAGTTGCATATTATTTACTGTCAAAAGTGTTCTGGCATCTTCCATTGGAAACACCCGGTATAATGCTGTGATAAATATCATATCCATATAATGAGAATCGAATGCTAACTGCGAGGCGACGCGCTCAATTTTTTTTTCTGTATAAACCTACACCCTTGTATTTACTTACCTACCTAGACCTACCTATAGTATACAAATCTATAATACTCTCATTAGCTCTACTCTACGTATATTTCTACCTGTACCTACCAATATCTGTTTTAAATACCTAATTCGTGTCTTTACCTTGAAAATAATCTCCCCAAGTATACGAAAAGCCACTCCAGCTTTCAGGCAATACCTATCATTACATTACGCGCTGAAAAAACTTTTCATTTACTAGGTACCTATATAAATTAGGTATGACGAAAGAAAAAATTCGCTCGTTTTATTTTCATATTTTTTCTATATTTTCAAACTTGACCAAAATATATTTAATTGTTCTCAGTTTGCGAAGGAAATGTTGAAACTGACGGATACCATAGAGGTATATGGAGTGGCTAATCGCTTAATAGATTGCCGCTTCTCGTGCTTTCCCATAGTAACACATGAACGTGTTTAAAGCTTTCACAATATTTACTTATACATTTAGTCATTTTTTTTGTAATGGGTTTTTTCGCCGCTTTTGTGATACATAAAAGGTCGCGTGCAGCGCCTTAATCCTAAGATACGTGTAATTAATTTTTGCAAAACCATCAGCGACAGTATAACCCGTCGTATCGCCGTCTGTATTCGTAATTATGTCTCATCCGAGTTCATTTTAATAGCTTGTTTTCCCTTATTTTTTTTTTTTTCCTCTCGAACAAAACAGTCGTAATATTGGTCTAATGTGGTGTTGAGTATCTATGTAGAAAAGGGGTTGAGTTATACACCGGTACACAGTACACACACGTGACGTACACATGAAATTTTTAACCGAGAATACCTTGCATGTAATGTACACCGCTGACAATGCGCACCAACAACACGTTATGTACACGAAAACATACCGTATACATTCATTTTACTTGTACACTTTTATTGTATTATTTACAGGCATCATTTTTTTTTTTTTTTTCGTTGAAGTTCTCATACATTTTAACGAATAATTCATAATATTTGAGGTAATTTTTTTCACTCGATTTGGATAAAGGAAACGAAACAGTCATTAGATTTGTTGGTACCTACCTACCCCCCGCTATTCACCTGTTTTAAAATCATTTTTTTTCGAATCGAAATGCGATGATGAAATATTTTTGTGAATTCGAGCTTATTAATTGGCTGCTTCATGCTTCTAAAATGATGAAAAAAAAATTAGCTAAAAGTAGTAGGCAATTAGATTTTTCGATATGGCTTTTTGGATACGATATTTTTTTTGAAAATTCGATCTGGAAAAAAAAATACAACAGAATCACGCTTTTGAAATGTTTATATTTTAGGCTCATTTTTACATACATATATTCTTGTATATTACGCTTCGCCGGTAGGTATTATACATAAATGGCGTAGAATTTGATTACAGCCTCGGCTATGTATGGAAATTGAGTAGCCTATTTCCAGTAGGTACGCCTATAACGCGAACGTTTGGCTTGGGCGTGAAGTAGGATATTGATTCGTTTGAGCATTTTTCTTTTCAAAATGATTAGATTACGATAATGTAAATAGTTTAGTGGAATGAATAAATTTAAATGTACTTACTTTGTTTACGCGACTTCGATTCGGGCCAAATGAAAAATAACCAAGGGTGTGGATTTTTTATCGATTCGGTAGCATTTTAAGGTGCTGGTCGTCTGGGTAATTGTGAAGGTTCTCTGGATTTAGGAGGTGAAGGTGTGGTTTTTAAGATGGGTGGATAATTTCCTCGACAGAGTGTTTTTTTTTTTCAATTTTTATTTTATCGGTATAGCAAGAAAATTTGGAAAAGGTGGGAGAAACGGAACACACTATGCACAACATGATTTACACGGACTCTCACTCGAATCTTATTGCTTAATGGTATACAAATAATGCGACAGTGAAAGTTTTTTTGTTTTTTTTTTGAACACGCCACCGATCAAGGTCCTAATTTACAGAAGTTTTTTGAAACGTGAAAATTTTCAAACTTTTTTATCGTTGAGCAGTGAGCACTAGGGTGGCCCCTATATTTATACTTGATGGAAAAAAAAATTCGAATTTTTTTTCGGAACCCTCGTGGATTGGTGAAAATACGTGAGAAAACCCCCCGTAAAAATTTTCAGCTCGATCGGTTCATATTTACCCCCCGCGCGGGGGCATGGGCAGTTTCTGAAACACGCGCAACTGAGGTAATTCCCACGAGCGCTCGTGGGAAGCGCGACATACCTCGACGTGGTCAAAACAAAACATGACTAGTAGCCTCCTCACTCCTCTTCAATTACTCGAATTGAACCAACACGCGGTATGCTTGAAGGCCACCTTACTGGACATCCAAAACCGAAATTT
>FIZT01046488.1:0-14805 GCA_900065295.1 Paracoccus marginatus
AACTACTACTTCAATACTACTTCAAATAGTAGTTTTATAAAAAAAAGTAGTAGTTTAATAAAAAAAGTAGTAGTTATTCCAAAAAAGTAGTAGTTTTTTATTGAAACTACTACTTTTTTTCTACGTGGGTGAGTTGATTAAGTAATCGAATATCTGATTTATCTACAGTAATTTGGTGAGTAATTTTTAAAAAATTGTCCAATTCTTTTGCAAAAATGTTCGATTTCCACAGAATTTTCCTTCACAAAATTTCAATTTCTACTGGAATTTTAATTTTTAATAAATTTTTAAATATTTTCAATGTTTACCAAATCTGTGTAAAGTTTTAAATGTTGAAAAATTTTCAAGTTTTACTCACCTTAAAGACACATGCCTAATTGTCTACATCCTATAATTTAAACCCTAACAGTACGGTCTACTCACATCTCTAGCCTGAGGATTGTACTCGACGCGGTTAAATAAAAAAAAAACAGAAAAAAGAAATACCTAGGTATCATTTTCAAAAAAATTTTCAATTCCCAGAAAACTTCGAACTTTTCAATTTTTGTAGAATTTCAATTTTGTACCAAATTTTTAATTTTTGACATAATTAGGTATTATCTACAACATTTTTTATTTCCACAGAATTTCCTTTTTTCATAAAAATTTTCATTTTCACATTATTTCCTTTTTTCAAATAATTTTCTATGTATTTTCACAAAATTTCGATTATTACAGAATTGTTGGTTTTTAAATTTTTTTACAAAATTTTCAATTTTCACCCAGTTTTTAATTTTAAAAAAATTTTTCATATTCATAGAATTTTTTTTTTCGAAGTTTTCCATTCTCAGAAAATGTTAAAATTTTAAATTTTAAAATTTTTTAAATTTTAAATTTTTTTTTTACAAAAGGGTATAGCCGGATAAGTATAAGTGGTCAAATCGGGTCCAAGCGATTTTGGGCTCCTATACGCTTGTAATGGTGTACCTTGACTTGAAAAAATTTCTCACAAAATTTTGGACCCCTAACCCCTTCCGTTTAGGTGCCGCACCCATTTTTTGACGATTTTTCGCAAATTCTTACGTTAATTCCGGTCGAAGTGATTGAAAATTTTCGTTCTTTTGCACATATCTAGTTAGGTATCGTAATGGTGTATCTAGAATAAAATTTTGAACGCTTTCGGTTCACTCCTTCATGAGTTTTCGGCCATTTGAAGCTTTTAACAATAACAATGGCCTCGATAGCGAAGTTCGGCCACTCTTGAATAATATTCCAAAAGCGTGTTTTTTAACGTAGATTTGCCTCACGTATTCAGTTTTGGCGATTTCGTTGTGCTAAGGGTCAATAATCGCGAAAAACGTAATTTTAACCTGACGGACTTCATGTTTTGAGGGGTACGAAGGGTAAATATTTCAAAAATAAAAATTCTGGTGCCAAATTCGGATTCTGCGGGTCAAATTACCCCCATCCAGACACTCATCCCAACAATTCTCACAAAATTCGAGAAATTCGATTTTTCAGTTTTATTTTCCAAAAAAAAAAATCAAAAAATCGAATTTGCCAAAATAATCGCGCGAAGGTGTCTGAATGGGGGTAATTTGGCTCATAGAATTCCGATTTGGGATCAGAAATTCTATTTGACTAATATTCACCCTCGTTTTCCGCGTCGAAACTTGAAATCTTATGTTTTTACTCTAAGAATTTAACGTTTCAATGGGGTATAAGGGTGAATATTGGCCAAATAAAATTTCTGATACCAAATTCTGATTCTACGAGTCAAATTACCCCAATTTAGACACTTTGCGCGATCATTTTGGCAAAACTCGAGAAATTCGATTTTTCAGTTTAATTTCCCGAAAAAAAAATTCAAAAAATCGAATTTCTCGAATTTTGCGAGAATTGTCGGTTTGTTCAAATTTGAAATTGATGAAAAATTTTTGAAACACGAACCCTGTCGAATAATATAAGAGCAACCTCGAGTCTTTTCTGGAGTCCCCAGCACATTTTAAGAATTTTCCGAACATTTTTCAAGTGCTGGAAATTTTTTAAAAATCGACTGAGGGTTCCAGAAATGAGAAAGGGCTCGTAAGTCGAAAGCGCTCTCATTCGATGTTTCGCAACATAGCCACTTTCCATCCTTCCTCTCGGGTTACTTCATCGAATTGTCCCAGTTTGACTGACCATCAAGGAGAATCATCGGAAATTTTTTGAGCAAGATCGGAAGACCTAAGCTCAAAACCTGAGCGATCTGAATGAAGATACGGATATTTTGGTAAATGTTTTATTTTTGACTAGATATTGGCTTACAAAATATTCTGCTAAAATAAATCGGTTTTAAAACTTTGAAGCGAAACAGAAAGCAACATTTTAATACACAATCTATACTAATCAAGTCTTTAAAAAAAAGGAAAATGCGACTAGTGGACTTGAAAGTTGAAATAAACATGAGTACATACCTACTACATTATAATACATGTACTTAGATGTAACGAAACAAAAAAAATGAAAGTTATAGCATTTATCAACAGATGAGAATGAAAAAAAAAACACACACACACACAAATCATCTCTCAATTCACAATGGAAACGTTGAATTAAACACAAGAGAGATAAATAAGCGTAAAAATACCAATATTAAAAAGACACGATGAGAAAAAAGAAAAATAAAATCAAGAAAAGGACGAAAAATTAAAAAAAAATAATAACAAAGCAAAGAAATCAATTAACCTAATCCTATTATACTCAAATTGTGAAATTTAAATGAAGTACTAATTGGACCCGAAAACAAAGATTTTTTTTTAAAACGCAAGGTAACCAACGAAAAGACCTTTTTAAGGCAATCATAGTTTAATAAGAGATCGTTAGTGTTACATATTTAGTTCGCCTTCGAAAACACGCGAAATTTGTGCGATATAAAGCAAAAGACCACGGAGAAGCCGCGCCGAGAAGGCTATAGGTAAGGTACATATTACACACACAGGCAGTTCGGTGATATTGAGATCACAAAAAAATAGAAATAAAAATTGTATTGGTACCACGCTGGCATCGGATGGACTAACGAATTATCTGTACAGGTTTCAAATAATAACCTCCGCCGTCCGGTCCGTCATTCCATACGTTCATACGAGGATCGTAGCTGTATATGTTTTGCTGGCAGCTAATGTACCACAGTTCCCTGTGTACGGGAATTAGGTAGCTTCTTTTGGCCGAGCAGTGGTTGTAGATGACCTCGGGTATGTCGTTAATCGTCCTCCATTTGTTAGCCCTTTGATCGAATACCTCCATCGAGCGACGACTGAACGCGTACAAGAAGCCGTCCAAAAAGCATACCTTCTTCGTGTATCTGTTGCGGTACAAATTCATGCGCAGTTTTTTATTTGGCACCAGAGTCTGCCAGTTCTTACAACGGTCGTCGTAGAACTCGATGATGTTGCACGGCGTAGGTTCGATATTCGGTTTACCTCCGATGACGTAGACGTATCGTCCGTCGCTGGCGACTCCTGCTTTGGAACGAGGCACGTTCATGGACGGTATTGTCAGCCATCTGTTTAAATGCGGCAAGTACGAGAAGAATTGGTAATCGGTGGATAGTTCGTTGTACAGGTAGATTTTCGAATTGCACGGAATCAGATCGTTCGAAATGCAGCTAGAGGGGTACAAAAGTTGCCATTTTTTCGTTTCCAAGTTACACGTGTAGAATGGCACTCCCGAAGTTTCAGGGATTCCTATGGCTGCTCGTTCGCTAGCGTTTAGAACGGATATGTTGTTGAATAATCCGCAAGAAAGATATAAGTTTTGGTTGAGTAAGGTAGCTTCGGCAAATAGATCGGAACCGAGGGCACGTACGAACCTCAGGTCGTCCATCTGGATCCAACTGCCGCCGTGGAATTTGATCAAGTAAGGGTTATCGATGTCGTATTTCTTCGAAATAAATAACGGCTCATTGGATGGAATAGCGCGAGGGTACTCTTGTTCGGTGTATAGGACGCCGTTGAACAGTAACTCGAGACATTTCTCTTTGCCCGAGATATTTTGTATGTTCGAAGTCAAGTCTAGTAAGCCTTCGGGAGGTTTGAAGTTGGTATTTACCAGTTTGGTCATCTCGACGAAGTGCTCGACCCGTGTATCAACGTCGAAACAGATCCATTTTATGCAGCAGTCGATCAAGTCTTTGATATCGTACACAGTTAGCTCAGCAGCGAGTAAAATCTCTTTAAGCTGGTCGAAAGGTAGCACGTAGAAGTCTTCGGATCTGGCCAAAATAGAGAAACGTTTACAAATGTATTTCTTTACGGTATCGTACACGTCGTGCCTGCATTTTAGGCAAGGCAAAGAGAATAGTTCGAATACGTTGACGGAGTGCAGATTGTATTTGATCAAGTTGATGCATATATCTTCGCCTTCTTTGAGCTGGAAATATACGCAGGCTGCCAGAACACTGACTACGTCCTTGTCCAAAACGTTCATCTCTCCGCAGTACATAAAATTTAGCAGTATTTCGAATACATTTTCGTCTACGTCGCGTAAATCGACGATTTTCTGGTTGCATTCGCGGTACGTTGATTTGAACAGAGCGTAGAAGAAGTTAGTAGCTGAAGCTAAGATCACCTTGTGACAGTCGAAGTATCTGTTGCCGACTTTCAAGCGAATATCGCAGAATTCTCCCGTTTTGCGAAATTCGTTGAGTTTTCGCAGTAAACTGACGTGAATCGTAGACATATTCCGGTGATGGTTTGGTTCACAACGAAGGTGCCATTCGGGTTGAAAGAAGCGAGTCGAGCTGGAGTTAGGAGACCGTAATTTGAACGATTAACATGGCGAGTAACTTATATTCACTCTAAACCCAAATTTTAGTAGTTTTTCAGAGTTTTTCTAGTTTACTAGGTAGTTGTTATCAGCAATTTTGATCGTTATCTGTTGGAAATCAGCTGTTCGTTGAATTTGGAAGAGTGTTTTTGATGGCAACTTTTCCGGATTCTCTATTCGCCCAGCTTTTAACGACTCGACGAAGCCGGTTCTTCCAAAATTTTCGTATTTTTATTTTTACCATGTACAGAATCGTTTCGATAGTTCTTTACTTCATTGGAATAGCCAAGAAGATGAATAAATTCAAGTAAAGAATGATTGAGTCGAAGTCAATGAGTCGTTGAAATTCAAATTCAAATTGTTCACAAACACAAACAGATCATCAGAAAGGGTGAGAATAGCACTTCTATCAACACTTCTATCCAGGTATGTTTAAAACCGTTTTGTTTAATTTTTTTGGTCAAAATTTTTGATATTTTTTATTCTTCATTTAATTATAATGTAATGATTATCGTTAACGTTGATGTATAATTAATCTTTAAACGTCAGATTATTCCGTATTGATATCCACAATCTCTCAGTGAGCTGGTTATCGTTCTCGTCGCTCCACTGAAGGAACATTGGTGATGTGTTGGTATTGGTAATGGTTCGTAATTCGTCCATTGTACTATTTTATTCTAAATATCGTTTCATTCGTAATTAGTTACTATAACTCATTCTACAGGCCCCTGAGAATTCACAAACATCCGAAGTTAGCAGTCCTAACCTGCTGTCGACGCTACGTCAATTTAAACCGACCCAGAAACCAAAACTATCCCATATGCCGATACTGGAATCATCTTCGGGTTCGTACACTTTCTATTGTAATTTTACGTTGGATTTATTCTATTCTTCAAGAAATCTCTACTCTTACAGACGAAGGAAGTCCGGTACAAGTAATTGAAAAGAGACCGGCAGCTGTGATGGTGATTTCGGATTCAGATTCGGATCGTGAATCGATTAGTGGTATTCAGTGTTTGGATACAGATTCTGAAGATGACGTGAGTTCTTCTTTATGAGTTACTAGTCGATTAAACTCCGAATTAATATCTTTCGATGCTCAGGATTGTGTGATCGTGTCTGGTAACTCGGGAGCTAAATCGGTTCCTGAATCTGAGTCGAGTAAAGTGACGCCTGTCAAGAATAAGGAAGAACCCGATGTTATTCCTGACACTCCAGGCAGCTCGGTCAAAAAATCAGCTGACGATTCGGAAGACGATAATTTCAGACCGATGAAAAGGAAGAGACCGGCGTTGAAGGATAAAAGTTCGTAATTAAATTCGTTAATTTAAGGTTAATTTAAGAATATTGTAGCTTGGAAAAAAGTATGTATCAACATGGTGCGTTTTTTTATAATAGAGAACAAACGAAGAAAAAGAATCAACTCGGACTCGGACGAAGACCTTACCGAAGAGAAGAAATATACAAAACAATGCGTCTACGACAGGTAAGTGGTCGATAATGCATTCGAAACTTGAAAACAAACACGTTCATCTCACTAATTCATTTATAGCGACGAAGACGAACCATCAAATAATGTGAACACAAAATTACGATCAAAAGTAGTCGAATTACTAGACAATGGTACCGAAATAGAGTTTAGCGCTGTACCGAACATGAATCCTAAAAAACTGGATTTAATTCTATCCAATCGTCCATTTTCCAATTGGAAAACGGTGGTAAGTTGATCAAGAATTTTCTCAATCGTATGTGGATTTTCACACTTGTCTGTTTCACTCTCGTAGGAGCAAAAATTCAACGATATTAAAGGACTGACGTGTTCTATGCTTAACGTTATCTGTGATACTATTGTGGCTCGTGAACAAGTACTCGACTTGATGTCGAAATGCGAAAAATTCGCTACCAATATTCAGCGTAAAATATCCAGCGGTGGGACGTTGGTCTCCGAACCTCCGGCGTTGCTTAATAGCGCGTAAGTTTCACTTTGTTTCGTGTTGAAAGTGCGTACACGTTTCAATTAATCGAATTTTTCAGAATGAAGTTGTCAGGTTACCAGTTGATCGGTTTGAACTGGTTGGCTTTAATGAGAAGTCGAACGTTGAATTCGATCTTGGCCGATGAGATGGGTTTGGGGAAGACTATCCAAGTTATCGCTTTTTTAGCATATCTCAAGGAGAAAGAACTGGTTTTGCCCGGATATCCTCATTTAATCGTGGTACCTTCTTCCACTTTGGGTGAGAATCTGTTGTTTTGATTTTCTTCTTCGATGATTTCGAGCTGAATAATAATCTCGTTGATTTTTATTTACCAGATAATTGGTACGAAGAATTCCAACGTTGGTGTCCCACGTTCAATGTCATCATTTACCATGGCAATCAAATGGAACGACGTATATTGAGAACCGATTGGAATAAAGAAGGTTTTGGAGACGCTGACGTTATTCTAACCACGTAATCACCTCGATTGTGTCATCTCGACCCGTTTCCTTTCCACATTTATTCTTATCGAGATTTATTTTCGCAGATACTCATGCGCCAGCAACTCACGCGAAGAAAAAAAATTCTTTCGAGATAAAGAATTCAACTATATCGTTTTTGACGAAGCTCACATGCTAAAAAATATGAACACCTTGCGTTACGAAGCTCTAATCCAGTTCAACGTACGTTTTCATTTATTTTTTTGTAAACTTTTCTGATTCGATAACTGGAATCACTCGACAATCATGTACAGGGCAACTTCAAAATCCTTCTAACCGGTACACCTCTACAAAACAACCTTCTAGAATTGATGTCATTACTCATCTTTCTGATGCCAGACTTATTCAAACCGAAAAGCGATCAAATCAAGCTGCTCTTCGCGAAATGCTCAGTAAGTACCTTTGGAAAATCCCCACCCAATCGGCTCCAGCTCTCGATTCATTTTTATAACTTCGCAGAAAGTAATCGACGAACACAGTTCGGAGTTCGAAAAAGAGAAACTGACCCAGGCCAAAAGGATTATCGAGCCTTTTATACTGAGGCGTCTCAAAGAAAACGTGCTGAAAGACTTGCCACCGAAAACGGTGTCTGTAGAAAAATGCCCGATGCTGGACGATCAGCGGGAAAAATACAACGAGATAATGGCCGAGTTCAAAGCGTTATGCGCCAGCGAATGTAATAACGATCATATGATCTTTTTCATGAAACTTAGGAAAATGGCCAATCATCCTCTTCTGTTGAGATATCATTTTACGGTAATTCGCGAGGGTTACGTACTGTAGCTATGCCAACGACGTACGTATTGGATGTCTTATTCTCGTCATTTTACGCAGGAGGACATGTTGAAGGAGATGGCTCAGAGATTAGCAGTGGACGTTCGCTATAAAGGAAAAAACGCCGAATACATCGAAGAAGACTTGTACTTCAAATCAGACTTTGAACTGTTTTGTATGTGTCAAGATTTCTCAGTAAGTGGACCGTATTTTTTTATTTTTGAATTCGAGTTTCAACAATCGTAGTAATCAACGTGGTGATAATTTTCTTCCGTAGAGTTTACATTCCTTAAAATACACACTGCCCAACGAAGCGTTTTGTAATTCCGGTAAATTAACCAAGTTAACCCCGAAGCTGAACTCGTTGAAGGAAGGAGGACATCGTGTTCTGATTTTCAGCCAATTCATCTTGGTTTTAGATATCCTACAGGAGTACTGCCGAATAAATAATTTCACGTGGCTTCGATTAGACGGATCTACGCCGACAGCTGACAGGTATTTCGGCGTGCTTCGAAGCTAATCAACGACCAAAGCTGTCGATACTAATCACCAACGTATTTTCTTGATTGCATACAAGAACTTATAGACTTGTACAACGTCGATGAACAAATTTTCATATTCCTGTTATCGACCAAAGCCGGCGGATTGGGCATTAACTTGACTACAGCGGATACTGTGATCATACATGACATAGATTTCAATCCGTACAACGATAAACAAGCCGAAGACCGATGTCATCGAGTCGGACAGAAGAAGTAAGTATATTGGGAACAGTTTTTCATTCGTGAAAGTTCTAAAATAATATAGTCTCGTTATCTATTACTCAGACCAGTTCAAGTAATTAAAATGATCAGCGAGGGCACGGTCGAAGAAGGAATGCATACGTGTGCCATGGGCAAGTTGAATTTAGAACGAGAAATTACCACTAGCAATGGTTCGTATAAGATTCGATTCGTAGAAATTAAACTTTCATCGCCGAATTACTCGAATCGATTGAATTGTTTCAGGTGAAGAAGGTGCAGATTCGAAAACAGTACTTCAGTTGCTGAAAGAAACGCTCGGATTGAACGATGGTTTATGAACTGAAATCGTCAGTAGGCCTACATGTATCTTCGTTTTATTCTATTCCCTGTTTTGTGTATTTTTTTTTTTAAAATCAGTTTTACTCTTTCATAATAGTACCTACCTTCCTACTTACGTAACTAATGTCATCTTGTTTCTTTTTTTTCGTAATTTCATCGTCTGCAATATTTGTTTCTTTTTTTCTGATAATGGTGTCATGTTCGTAAATGTATCATGTTTTTTGTTCCTTTCTATGAAAGTGCTGTTTTGAATTTAAGGTGAATTATGTGTCACTAAAAAATTTACAGAACTCCTCTTCCATTCTGGGAGGCTTATTCTGGATTTCATGTAAATTGTGTTGTGTTTGTAATTAAGTATATCTATATGGTTTTTTACGTGAAGTTCATTTTTAATGTTGATAGTTCGGATTGGGAAACCAATGGCAGATTCATAATCAGCGACATCAAATTAGACTGTACACCAAATTTTAGCTCTATCGAATCATAAGAAAAAAAGTTGAATGTACAGTTTTTATAAATTCATTACAGCTTCCAGGAAGCGTAGAAATTCGATTCGAGACCGCAGAATCCGAATCTGCTATTCGTATAAAGCAGTGGTGCCAAAATCGCGAGATAAAGTTTTTATTTCTCAGCCAAGTTGCAATTACTTTTGATGAATACCTATATAAAAAATTTTATGATTGTCGATGTCGCAAGAATCATTCGATAAGGTAACAGGAACTAGGTACATAGTAGGTAGGAAATTGACAGAAGTTTGAAATAAATCACGTATGATCGAGTTTTTGAATTCTTTATGTTTTTTTTCCACATGCCTAATTAATAAATTTTTGAATATAATAATCTACGCGGTGTGATGGCTGATGTATACCTTACCTATGCATTATTTTTTGGTGTGATTGAAGTCTTGACTGGGGGTTTGTATACATGCGTAGCGCAAATTATTATTCCCTCATTCTTTATTGCATAGGTACAGCTTTAACCCCTTTGCAATGTCGTCGGCCGTCATTTCGGGGTCGGTAGCTTTGTGGATACCCTTACATGTCGAGGCATATACCCATCCAACTATTTCAGAAAATTTATGAACAGAAATTTTGTCATCTGAAAAATATTTTCTGAGATTTGTAGCGAACTGAGTTGCGCAGCACGATAAATAATAAAGCCATTTTACAGTATGAATATCTGTACTCCCTGATAAATTTTTCAACGATTTCAGGTTGTCCCCGGTGAACACAATATCTTTGTATGTACATCATTCTAACGATGGCATTATCTTTCTGTTTGAGGGTATTCAACATTACTGGTATATTGGGGAAATAAAAGTCAGCTTGAAAGGTAGCCTTCATTGTTTCGATTTGTCCTCTTAGTTCCATAATATACCATTGCTTGCTTGTAATTAGCCTTTCAAATTGATGCGTCGTTTACGGCAGCAGCTAAATCATTTTCAAGTCTAGCAGAGTTGTTTACCGCAATCGTTATATCCTTACGTAAATCCTTTTCAAGTGAAACAGAGGTGTTTACCGCCATAACCAAGTCCTTAGCCTACGTAAGTTGGAGACATATAAATAGCTTTACAATCTTCATTTATGTTAGACATAGGTAGCTGGATATTTGGAAAAACCCAGGTTTGTCATCTCTTCTTCAAGTAATTCATCAAAAGGTGAATCAGTATTCTGAAATGATGCATCATTTTAAAGACTAAACTGTAAATCAAGTCTCCAAAATACTTGTTGATGAAAATTTCGCGTTTTTATATCGATTCTATTAGGGGGAGGAGTACAACGCTGAACGCAGATAACATTTTTGGGGACAGGGAAGGCAATTCATCGCCAAGTTTTGGCGGTTCAAAAATTTCAAGCTGCCATAAGGAGAGAAAACGCATTTTTATCGAAAAATTTCCCCATAGGTATCGGTTTTCAAGGCCAAATCACCATCCTTAATTTTTTCACCGTTTTTCAGAGAGTCAATTTTTTATTTAAAACAGAACATGATCAAAAGGCACGACTTTAATTTCAATAGAGAAATACTTACAACACGACATGACGCACCCTAGTAGGTACTGCACATACGAGTAAGAATTGCAATAATTATACTTACAAGAAGCGGCAAATACATAAAATTGCCTAACCGACGGAGTAATGAAAAATGCTGCGCAAATATATAAAACTGAATAGTAAAACATGATTTTTTCCAACATTGTGCTTTATTCCTTAAAATCGACGACTGTTCACTGTTAAAATTCCAAATTCACCAGGTAAAGAGGTACACGATCTCCAAACCAGCATCGTTTACGTAATCAGCGACCTCGAATTAGTCATACACGACGGGAAAATCTCAGAAATCGAACAATTGTTGAAAAAATGTGCCGTGTTTTGTAATTAATAGAAAACCCCTGCGAAGGTAATGCATATGCAGCCCATTCAACAGCGATTTGAAAATTCTTCGATATCCGCTGGCACCGCGCGTACCATTTCGACGTCGAATATTTAAATGAATTCAAGTATTTTGCTGTTATCAGCACCTATCAGATGATGGTACAGCTGCAGGATTGTGTTAATTTTCAATTTTCAAAGTTTTTAAAAGATCTTGGTTCCTAATCAAAAATGATAAAATAAATTAAAAACTTCATTACAATCGCGTTTTTATGTAAATTAAATTTACAAATTCATACAACATTATTCACAACATGAACAAAGATAATCTGGCAGTAGATAAGTAATAAATAAGGTACGAAAAAGAACGTGTTAATATTGCATATCGCCGCTTTAATTAAATTTCCAACAAAAAATAAACTGAATCGTAGATTCGATATTAGGAAAACACCATTAACAAATTTAAAAATAACAATTTAGAAAAAAAAAAAGTCGTCATTAAATTAACAATACAATAAAGAAAAAAACTCGTACAGTATACGAAGCACCGAGAACTTTAAAAAAATATGCAACACAAATCGTCACTTTGAAAGTTAACAAAAATCGTCGAATGGAATGCGATGATGAAGGGTACGAGGAATGGGGGTCATTACAAACTAAATTAATGGAACGAAGCATAATTTTTTAGCGCTAGCTTAATCACTATTCGCAGATCAGGATCACAGTCAGTACTAAAAAATCTGGTGTAATGTTTACAGTTCGATGTTCTCGTCGAATTTCTTATTTTTACGCCTTCGTTTGGCACGTTTCGAGCTGAGTAGCTCGCAGGCTTGTTGAATTTCGAAAAATCTCTCCTGAGCTTTGTGCTTCTCTTCAACGTCTGAGAATTTATCGGGGTGGAAGATTTTAGACAGGTATTTGCATTTTTCGTTTATTTCGCCCTGCGACGCGCTAGACGTTAATTCGAGCACCTGAAATGAAAAAAAAAAAACAAAAACGTAGAATCGAGTGTAGTATCTACCACGTCCAATTCATTATCGTGCTCGTAAAAAAAAAAAACACGAAGCTTATCATTTGCGACACGTTCGACTCTCGAGCCAACACAACGTGTAAATTTTCTATTCGATACACGTACGTTTGGAAACCTTGATTGGGTTCAGGGAAAAATTTTGAATTTTTTCCATCCGAACGTACATACGGTTATCGAATATGTAATTATCTACACGGTGGCTGCTGCGATTACGACGGATGTATTATGGTAATTACCTTATACGCGTTATTTTCGCCATTCGTATCGGACATTTCAACCATGAGTTTCCACGTAGCCACCCAGCCGTGAGCTTTGATGTAATTTTTGACGTCTCTTAGCGACTGCTTCAGGTCTGTCCACCAGGGAGACTTGAAGAAATGATGCAGGGCTTCTCGCACCGGAATCTCGTCTCCGTTTTGATCGGTCACTTTGGCGTTGAAGTAAATATAACTTCCCCAAAATGAGCAGAATATTAGGTAGCATGCGAGAACGATTACTACTCTCCTGTTTGAAGAAAATTATCGAGTTAGAACAAAGCTGTAGGCGTTTTCGAGGTGATTTTTCGCGAAACGCACTTGAAACATCCTTTCGGTTGAGATTTATTCCTCGGTTTCCACTGTTTTTCGAACGAATCGAACGTATAAGCTGCGGCCAGAACCATGATCGTGTACGCTGTCGATTCGTCCATAACGTATTTTAATGGTAACGTCAGATAAGCAGTCAATAAAGGCGTCCAGAAGCCACCTCTTTGCTGGCCGACGTTTCCGACCAGCCAGATTCCTGTACACAACAATACAAACGTAACGATGTAGTACTTCGTAAAGACAAATTCAAAACTACAAACAACTTTGTCGGTAGTACCCACCTAAGGCACAGGGTATGGGCGTTAGGACGTATAAAATCTTCCAATTAATATCGAAAAATTCTTCTTCGGGTATTCCCAGTTGATAAACCGAGCTCCAAAAGTAAGCCAACAGAATCATGCCGGTGAAACGGCAGGTTGAAAACGGAGGCTGAGAAACATCACCGAAGAGTTACTCTACGATACTCGAATATTAGTAGCGAGCAAAGTGATACATACTTTCTTATGTTTTTTCATCGTTTCTTTCATTCTCTTGTGGAATTCCGGTTCGTCGTTCGCTTCGGCCACATAATCGCCAATGTAAAACAAATCGACGATCCATCCTATGCCGAAGTATCCTCCGAGGGTGGCCCACCACAGAAATCCGTGCAAATCGCGACCCAAATAGAAATGATGGAAACCCGACAGACCGCCGAACACCCACCAAAAGTAAGCCATACATTTGCTCTTCTTTTTATTGCCTTTCGTAGTCATCGTTTTATCATCATTACGCTTCCGACTAGATAATTTGAAAAACGGCAAATGGAACGATTCGATCATTTAGGTATGCTTTTTTTCTATTCTCTTAGCACTAGTGCGAACAAACAACACGTCACATGTAAAAAAAACTACTGTCAATACGTAAAATCACTACCGTACTACGAATACTCACTAATATCTAATCTGGGTCATAATTCATTGATATTTTCGTCGCTCCAAGTAAAATATAACGGTAAAAGCAAGATACAGCAGGTCCGGAATCCGTCAAGTGTTGCAAGGGGAGAAAAGAGTTAATCATAGCTGCGTATTCCCGCCTTCCATTATTCTGTAAACATTAATGACATTATACATTAGTTCGCGAACGGAATTTACGAATTAATAACCCAAAATTACACAAAGTTGAAGAACTTTCGTTGATTTTTTTCATTTGTTTAGTGAAGGATTTTTTTTTTAATTGTTGGTATTTTGCCGGTGTCATCAAGGTACTTTGAACGAGTCTTGTCGTTGAAAATTCACGAGTTGTACTTCTAAATAAATCCGCTAGGATCGTGATAAAATTGACTGAGTTATCAATTTTTCAAAACAAAATTTATCAGTTTTTCGTGGTTTTTCGTGATGCGTCAGCTCCTACCGCTAGTTGAAAAAAATGCTAATTTTCACCTCTTATGAATTTACTCATTTTATATGCCATATAATGGTCAGATAGAAATCGCGTACCTCGATGCTACCTACTCAGGGTGATAGAGGAAGGTCTGAGGAATACACCTGAATAGTCAAAACCCCAATACTCGCCGTAGTTTTTGAGAGAATAGGTAATACCTACCTGTAATAATCAAATATGGCTAATTTTTACATCTTATGAACATGCTTACTCAAATGCAATATAAAGGCAAGATAGAAATCGCGTACCTCGATGCCACCTACTCAGGGTGATAGAGGAAGGTCTG
>FIZT01046495.1:0-10134 GCA_900065295.1 Paracoccus marginatus
AAAATCATCAAAATCGGTCCATTAGGAGAGGCTGGCCGATTCGACAAAGGTTTTTCACCAAATTCTTTTTATGATGATGATGGTCTAAGAATTTGATTGATTACAGTGTTGCCAATACGACAAAGTGACACAACAGTATAATATTTCATATTTTAATTTACTTCAGAACATCCTTCCACTGTTCAAAATTCATAGCATGTTCATAAAAAAATATAATATCATGTTTATGACTCAATATACTGGTAAAATGAAATTCTTAGGTACTGCATGCGACGTTGCCAATACTACAAAATATTCCGGGGAAAAAAACAATTTCGAGGTAATTATACCGCTGCCTATTGCACCAAGTGATCTGATGACCATTGAATGGAAAATAATCGAAAATTTGATTCAATACAGTGTTGCCAATACAACAAAGTGACCCAGAAAAATAAAATAAATAAAATCCACTCATTTTGAAAATTTTTATGAAAATATTTCTATGCTATGCAGTACCTTTTCGAACATATTACACGCTTGATAGGAAAAATTCGCCATCCCACCAAGATCCCTCTTCTGCAAATTTGAGACTCGCCAGCAAGTTCATTTCCCAAAGGATATCGCACCGCACCACCACTACTTCTTGATAAACTCTCGATAACCGCATTCGAATTTTATCATTTCGGTCGAGATAAGAAAAAAGTTACATACATCGAGATTAAATCCTACAGTGATGCGAAACGTGCGCAATAATCGACTAAAATGAAAAGGAAAAACCCAACACTTTGATTTAAATTACAACGCCTAAACTGGATGTCGTCGTATCAGCTGAGTATACCCAACCTAGACCTACTACATGGATGACAAAACCATAACATCGTATGAAAACCCAACGTCGATTTAATTTTCTATTTTACATAAACAACCTAATCCAGTCGGCTCAATTCTCTCACCTTGGCGGTAGGAAAAATTAAAGCACGTACGCCACGTTTTATTCCCTAGACCCCCAGATTAAATATTCTATAGCCGACAAAGCCTGTAGAAAGAACCACGTCCTGTTTCTTCACTCTCGACACTGCACCATGAATTAGTAAATACCGAACTTTTCAGGTCGCATGTTTCATTCGGTGAGCATACGTATAAACTCGAGAAAAAAAAACTCATCGATATGTAATTATATTACCTATGTACCTCGAAATGAGCGTTCTAACAATATGCATTTAACCGGAATGGAATGCAATGGCATTCGATACAAAATAATAAAAATACAATCGTCTAATTACGCAGCAACAGCACTCTGTATTCGCTTTCGATATCGTAATTCAATCTACGATAAGTACTCGTATATACGCACGTATAATACCAGTACTACTAGTGTGTTTGATGAAGGTAGAAAAAATTACACGATTGCTTAACCTATCGTTTATTGCCAAATCCAACTCGTAAATTTTCTATTACTAAATTCGCGAGGGTAGTTTGGTCTTCGTAAATTTCCCTTCCTAACTAAACGGGGCTGGAAAAACGGCCGCTAGAGCGCTTCAGTGCTACCGACGAGGAGAAAAATTGCGACAACGCCTCTTCGCGGTCTACCCAATGTCATCGACCTTATACTGATTAATGCACAGCGCCGAAGAGAAGTGTGTACGTACCAGATGAGACACTGGCGAGTTATCATAACGCTACTCGTTTATGAAAACTTGGTTTAAAACTTCCTTTTTATTTTACACCAAGGTTAATCGAACGTTAACATGAAATTCTGATCCGAACTTGTTCAAATAACCGCGTGCTCGTGCTGTCGCTGCGTGTGTCTGTGTATAATCGTACCTACTCTACAATCGAGTTACGACAATGCTATAGTACATATTTCGCTTCTCGTATTTACTTCGATCGATTAACTCGAACCGACAAAAAAACAAAAACGAAATTATTCATTTTTTCAGATAGATACCTCATCAAGGAGGGGAAAAAAAGGTGAACTACGATTTCATCCCTTTAATAAACGCCACACAATTGTATAATCTCAGTCAACGAGAAGATAAAAATCAACGGGGTTCGAAAAATATAATTCAGAAGTAGTAGGTAACAGAAGCAGGTGTAGGTGCCAGTGGTCGATGAACACGTTTCAACGAATGCCTACACCGCGAAAGCGACCCGATCCCTTTCGAATAATCGTTAAATTTCATCTAAACGACGAGCAGAGCGTATCGTTTTAGCAAAAGTTTACTTACAACCGCACACGCGATCATAACTTTCGCAGCGAATTTTTCATTCACCAGCTCGTCGCGTAATAAAGTATACGATACCGCGGGTCAGAATTTACACTTTCAAGTTATCGTACAGAATACAATGCAAACAATGATATCGAAATAGACGGCACTTTAATAAATTTCGTTCCCAGCAAAATATCGTGTAACAAAGTTGGCAACTCGATTAGCTCCAACTCGGCCAAAATGGATATATTTTATACTACACACGTGCAAATCAACCTTCCAAAACTTCGAACAGCGACGCATGTACGTACAAATCGCCTAGATGTACTTTTCGTTTTGCAAAATCTACGATCTTGAGCGAACTTTTTTACACGTTTTTAATTACGCCTTAAAGGTATCTGTGTACGTCATTTCTGTAGTCTGATCTCGATACCAATGAACACGCAAAATATACACTTATGAAATTTTCTAATTAATAACTCGAAGATTAATAACGATTTACGTCAAGAATGAATTTCAACCAACATAAGTGTATCATACCCCGCCAGCCATTAGGTAAGATCTGGTACCGGTTTGTTTTTTTTTTGGCTGCGTTCAAAGCTTGTAATTAAATCGTTTTGGGTGCAGATATCTTTCAAAACACCTGATTATGGTCTTACGACTGAAAGGAACCAAGATACGTCTACTTTGATAAGAAATTCGATTCGTTGTTTAAAAAAAACTACTCAACTACGTACGTTGGTTGAGATAATTTGATCATCGAAATGATAAAAAAATTAAAATCTGCACAGAATGGGGATGAAATACGTTTTTTACAACATACTACGTACGTTCTGGTTCAACAAGACAAATTTGACTCGACCCCCAAGACCCATCTACAATAAATTATTTTTCAAAATACGTTTCGAATTTCAAACTGAATCAAAAATACAGCCATAATTCACGATACATTTTCATTTACATGAATAATTAATGCTCGATACACGTATATCGAAACACACTTTGATCTATTACAAGAACACCAGATGCCATTTAAGGATAACAATAAGAATAAAAATACTAGTTCACGTGATGAACACAATCCATTAATTGTATTTTTATTGATACTTAGGGTCGAGTATTGTTTTTTTTTAGCACACAATAATATATAGTGCAAAATGGTCGCCGACTTCGCAATGAAAAATGTCAAATCGAATAATCAATTAATGACCGAGCTCCAGATCGATGAATCGTGTCTATGTACCAGAGTATTACCCTACGCGACGGTGGAGTAATCGACCAAATATCAACATGCGAAGTCATTCTATTATTCGACGGTATTTCCTGGTTCAGGTTTTCTGTTTCATTGTCAATGGCTCTGAAGAGAAGTGAAAGAGGAGAGAGAGACCAACGTAAGTGCAACTTGGTGAACTATATCGACACACGTGAAAAATCAAGATCGATTCAGTCATTCAGAATAAGAATGAGAACCAAGGCTTTCCAGCCAGTCAATAGCTAAAAGCCAATAGCCGATAGTTAATCGTAGCCAATGAGACCAAAAGTTAATGGAATTCCAATTTTTTGATTTTTTTGCCCAAAATTGTCGGGAAAAAAAATGAAAAAAGTTGTCAGCCAATAGCCAGCCAATGGTAGCTAATGAAATTTCGCCAGCCAAAAGCCAGCTTTATTTCAGCTAATAAAAAATTGAGCTGAAGCCAATAGCTAAATCTTGAAAGCTAATGACGATTAGCTGGAAAGCCTTGATGAGAACTGGAAACTTGAATTGATAATGATAAAGACTGAAGAGTACGAAATTCACTGCTAAGCTGGGTAAATTTGGTATTTTCATTTCAAAAATACAAAATAATTATATTCGAAATTGAAGATCAAATTCGACGAAGGACGAAAATAGTTTCAAGAGTCCAGCAACGCAGCACTTTCTCGTTTCGTTATCTACATTCTATACTGAAACTTTAGAAAGAAGAACCGAACGCCGAACGCGCCGGTTACGTGGGTGTTGCTATTTTCACACAAACCCCGCATCGCTATCCAGTAACACGAACTTTCGGTGCTCTGCTACTGCTTTTCTGCTTTTGTGATAACAATAATCTAGCGAATACAAAACGCTACGACAACTTCATCAGGAACAATTTCACGAACGAGTACATTTCTAGTTATATTTCCCGAGAAATTCGACGTAATTTGAAACTACATTACGCAATTAGAAGAAATCAATACTCGAGTTTTAAGTGATATTGGCTCGTTATGAAGTAAGCTGGTGAATAAGCGACAATGACGATA
Source organism: Paracoccus marginatus (assembly GCA_900065295.1). Taxonomy (NCBI): domain Eukaryota; kingdom Metazoa; phylum Arthropoda; class Insecta; order Hemiptera; family Pseudococcidae; genus Paracoccus; species Paracoccus marginatus. The sequence goes on from FIZT01046495.1 coordinate 4,470, forward strand.
ATACTCGACTAATGCATAATTTACACTACGAATAAGAATGAAATGTAATAACATGAATAAAACCTTACCCATCTACAGCCGACAAGAACCGATGTAAGAAAAAGAGGGATAAATTTACCTGCGATAGCTGCCAAATATTGTCTGAATTTTTTGCCTTCACGTCGCCTCTCCGTCTTCGCCGTGACGGATAACATACTGCTGTAAACAGAGAGATCCATTTTGATACTTTAGATTTCTTGATGCTGTAACCACGAAATAAATAAAATTCTTATTCAGTATTTGAAAGCAAAGTCAGGCCCGATTTTCAGTATCCCTGGACGACCCGAGGACCAACGACGACGCTTCGAAATCGAAAGACAAAAAAGCACCACTAAGTATTTTACGTTACGTTACTACCGAACCGAAGTCAACGTAGGTATCGAAAATGACGACGAGAATACGCGAGATGAAATAATCGAACACTTCATGCTTATTAGAAATGATACGTGTTTTCGTTAGAATCACCACCGTCGAAAGTTAGTATCAGTGAAAGACTAACTAGTAACTAATAAAAGAAAAACACCAAATGGATTCGATTAGAGCCGCGCTGCGCGTTCGTACGCCACCATCAAGCACGTGAATAACACAACAACGTACAACGTACAGTACCGAGTCCGAGACTGAGAAATCGAGGGTATCGGTATTGTAGTAGCGTTCTATCCTGTCTCGGGCGAGTTCAGTATGGGATGACCTTAGTTGTTCTTGTAAAAAGCGATGAGGAGCGCATGTGAGTCGGCTCTTACCACCACTACACCACCACGAACGCGTTCTAACATCGTATAAACGTATTAACGTTTAACAATGGTTAACGAATTCATCGTTTGCAATCGCTCGAGTTCAGCTGTTTTCTTTCTGAGTGTAAGTAGAAAAAAGTAGATGTAGAAGAAAAATGCTACGCTATGCTAAGCGTTAAATTAAAACGTTATAAACTATGCCAAAATGGCATTATTTTTTAATCACGTTTTAATCACGTGACTACCCCTTTCACAGAAAACTAACTACCTATTAATTACTAAATAAACACTATTATTTTCGCAGAAACAATCCCATATCCTAATATTCTTTATTCGCCTAGGAGTACCTCTTCATCATATCGGAATAATTGATTCTTCTCTACTTTTCCTCGTGCTTATCAGAGATACTAACGACGAATTTTTCAAAATTGAGTAATTTCAACTACAGGTATTCTTTTAGCATTTCCAGTTCGGTAATGGTACCCGGATCGTTAACGAAATAGATGATTATTTAGTTAAAAATAGACGTAGACCACGATACAGCTCATTCCATCTTCAATTTTTTTTTTAGAAAATCATTTGACAATATTTAATAGACGATTAATAGCTAAATGATAACTTGAGTAAATTAATCAAGTAGACGTCCTGCACTTCTAATGCAAATTCTAACGTCCCAACCTCCCATTCCCATAATGCACTCTATCGTCGCGTAAAAACCACGCTATAAAAACGTGATGTTTATGATTTTTCAATAAAAATTTACTTATTAGCAATTTACATCGTTAAATGAGTATGTTAAACCTAAACGTACATGTTTTCTACTCAGATAAGTAACAGCACTCGATTAGAGAACGGTTATCAAAACGTAGCATTAAATACTGAATACAATCAAGAGTTTAATCGTAACGTTACATAATTACTCTATTGTCACTTATATTATGTAATTCATTTTTTTTTTCAAATTAAAAATAATTAAAAAATTTTGCAGAATGTGGCAGAACACACCAACATTAATTTTTTCAAAGAAATAAACTGAAATCAATTTTGAAAGTGAAACTTTTTTTTTTAACTTCAAGTTCCTAATAAAATAGTTATTTCTATCACAAAATTTGTGCAATCAATATATTTTTAAAACAATCACCTAAGTCTATCAGTTCGAAAACATTCTGTGAAAAGTACTCAGTATATAATCACATTTTGTTTTTTTTTTTTTTTACCAATTCTCATTAATTACCAAAACAACTCGAATACGTTAATCCACAGAGAGAATAAAATACTCTTCTATGAAATTTTTAAAAAGTTTTACAAGATGGTAACGCAACGACTCCTATTGCTACAGAAATAATCTGGAAAACGAATAAATACGGTTCGAATCGTCTGAATTACAATTCAGTGAAACTCAAAATCGAACATAGACTAAAATAATTGAATAAACAAAGCTTTAAAAATTCACATTTAATCCACTCTTTGAACGGGCGCGACGAAAACAAATACCCTAGCGAGGGATTACCTATAATGTACGTCTTGTTAGTTGTTTCTTATCAATACGAAGAGAACCCCAGCCAGAGCCCTACCCCAGCGAAATTAAATATTTTTGTCGATAAAATAATACCTACGTGACATACGACATTCATTTTTAGCCAATCGGTATCATAATTTCGAAGCGAATACGTAAAAATATTGTTTATCGATGATAAACAGCTTTTAATCAACCAATGAGGTGTAACATTGAGAAAATTTTCACTCGTAATTTATCATCCATTATTATCGAAAGAGGTGAACTTTTCAAACAAAACATGACACATTACTAATCAACAATTGACGTTAAGGAATCGCCTACAAAAATTACAAATTTCACTTCGGTATAAAATTGACTAAATAAATTCAACTTTCGAAATAAACCGTCCTATTAATTGGTACTTCCATCGATGGTCAATTTACTAATTACAATCAACGATAAAGTATTAGTTACCAGGTTGTGTTACGTTTAAAGAAATTCTACGTAATCGGAGACAGGGGACACGTATTCAACCCCATCAAGAGAACATAACTTTTCAAAATATTATGTAGGTAAGTACTCACTACTCACCGTAAAATATTGATTTAAAGTTACACATCAATGATCGCAATCACTACGTTATTACTTAAAATTAATTTTTTATTTTTATTTCCGACTGAAACTTCAATAATTATCATATCGAATTATTTACCAAAAAGTGGACATTTTTCCATCGTAACGTAGTTGGCAGCCGAGAATATTTGAATTCGCGCATTGCTCGTGATAAAAAACGACGTCTCCTTCGCAGAGATGATGATCGAGCAAAACAGAACATTTTAATTGAAATAAAATGATGCAAATTCAGTATAACCCGTTACCTATAAAAGATGACGATGATTTTTCATGTTTTCTTCGCCAGACCGGAAGCTGAAATGGCAAATTACATACGAAGTTCTCTCACCTCGTGTTAACCTCAAAAAAAAAAAAAATGCTCGACGTCGATGACAAATAATTTTTCTAATCTAATAATACTAATTTATATCGAGTTAAAGGTTAAATAATGCAATTTCTCCAATAAAACTAACATTAATTTCGAGCAAAATTATGGCAATTTTTAAATGAACTGTCGTAGAATTCATGCGGAGTTAATAATTCCACTTTCTAGTCTCTGGAAGACGAATCTAGGTACTCGCCGTGCACAAAGTGTAGGTATACATCTTTATCCTTCGTTTTGTTTACAAAATCCTCTGTTGATCGATGGAAACCCCGACAGTGGCAGCTGGTTTACGGTTTTTTCTCCAATGAAATGCTCGAAACACCTTTGCATAAGTTTGAAACAATATTCTAGCAGCGTACGAGTATATTACGATCAATTTTGAACGAGGATTATCAATGAGTGAAATCCTTGAAGATGTGACGAAATGTACCTATACAATCAAAGCGAGACGCAACCTTAATAATTATTTACTTCGGTTTTAGAATCTTAAAACGAACCTCCACCTCTGGCTGACGCCGAACATCATCCGTCTCGAACCTTGGACTATAAACGTCCGGGCTTTCGGAAGAGATCCTATGACGAGTCGCGCATGTCGCAGGTGTCACATTCAGATTAAAGAGATCCGCCGCTGCCATCTCGTGTAATTTGAATCTTCGTTTCGAAAAAGAGCTGATTCCATTAATCATGACAATTTCTCCATTTTTTTACTCGGCTAATCGCTGCCAGACGATTAAATCGGATTGATAATTTATTCGAGCTAGCGAGTTTCATGGTCATGGCGTTATTTCTCGATAATTTCATACATTCGACGTAAAATAACTGTATGTTATTTCTTGGCGATTAATAAATTACGACGTTATTATCATTCCGTCGAAAATGTAGTTCAGCGAGTAAAATCCCAATTATTCTTTGCAGTTGTCTACGTCATGAAATTTTCATCATACGAGGAAAAACAATTTGAATTTTATTCGTCGCCTTCGCCGTCACATCGATGCGGTGATCGTTTTCCTTAAAAATTCCTCTTTGAAATTAGAGCACCTTAAAACTAGGTAATACATTTTTGTCGCCAATTACTCAATATTAACTTGATGAGCAATTTTTAAACAAAAATGCTACTTTTATAAAATAATTAATATTTCAAAAAATTCTCATAGTTTTTTTTTTTAACCCACGTATTCGTCTACGCAAACAAATTACCGTAATTGAAACATCACATCAAAATCGACACCGCAAAACACAAAGGCGTAGCGGTTTAATTACCCTTCTCAGCGCAAAAACCCTTTTCACTTTGATGTTTTACAAACAACGAATGAGCATCAAGTCAAGCCATACCAGATGCGTACATAAATAGAGTGCATTATTCTTGAAAAAATATTCGACCAAGTCCTTTTCTCATTTCGGTTTGAATTTAATCACACAGCAAACAATTTCCTTCGTTTTTGTTTTTTTTTTTTCACAACTATTCGCTCTCAGGCTCGAGGAAAAATATCTATCCGCTTCGAAGCACCGTCAAAGTGTTGAATTCTTTGCTCTAAATTCGTATAGGGCAATTCCTACGAAAACTCCGGTATGCAACTTATACTACATTTGTGTTGTTTTTATAGCGTACAGAGGCGGCGAAATTAAATTCGAGTTATTTAGTTTGCCTACGCTGCGTTTCGTAGGCGTAAATTGAAACTTTCGGGAGATTTTGAAAGCAGGTATTCCTAATCGGGTTGTACAAGTGGAGGAATATTATGCGCAGCACGACCCAAAAGTTATAAACTTACAAATCAACCCAATAGGTACCTGAACACTGAAGATTGGAAAGAGACAGCGATGTGGTTCAAATATTAAGCGGTATTAGGGTGTACATGTACAACTGTACAGTAGAGTGGGTCGTCTTTCACTTTTTTTGGAAAGTTGGGGAGGCCTAGAGGAAAAAAGTTGTGGGGGCGACGTTGAAAAATTGCAAAAATTTTTGAGGTCTTTGACTTCAATCTCCATGGAGCGGATGAGGTACAAAATTTTTTCATTTTCAAAAAAATGAAAAAATTGTTTTAATTGTTTTTTAGTTTTTTGAAAAACTACAAACTAGCTGAGGTGAAAAAGAGGGTTTAGTTGTTTTTATTTTTCTATTTTATGAGATTTAATTTTTTGTAGTGTTAGATATTAGACATTTCTGCCAGTTGCCATTTTTGAATCAGTTCAATAATTCTCATGATATCAACAAGTTGAAAAATTCAAATTTTGAGTAAAATTTTAAAAATATGCAAGGGATAGCAGAGCACTAAAAACTGAATTTTCTAGCAACAGCTTCATAAAAAACTGTTCGACAAAAATATTTTTAAAGAAATTATATCAAACGTTTCTTCCTTACTTCGTTTCTAGTGCAATTTCCACAAAAAAACGTTCAAT
>FIZT01046516.1:0-15212 GCA_900065295.1 Paracoccus marginatus
TATGACAAAATTTGCTCAGTTTTTAATTTACTACCCATCCCCATACTTGAAAAAAATTTTCGATTCAATTTTTTTAAAAATAGCATTTGCCCCTTCAATTTTCAACATAGGTAACCACGTCACTAAATGTTTTTTGTTAGTGGTACCTGGTTATATCCAAATTTTCAGTTTGGCAGACTACTCACCATGACACCCTGTAAAGGCCCACCCTAATGGGCATATCTGAGGTCCAAGAATGACATTGGGAATCATTCAACAATGATCTCGTCAAATTTTTATAGGATTTCTTTGACAGAGTTTTCTTTTCATTTTCGTCCGAATATAATTTCCTCCTCCCTCCTCTGCTCACTCCGATTCAAGATCAAAAGGAAACTTCGCCCATGACGCTATACCCTGCCACGCCAAGTATACAGTTTTTTTTATTCAGAATATTATTTTCAAGAGACGATATTAAATGTCGTTTTCAAGTGACCTATTTAATTTAGGAAACATTTTCAGCGTGTGTGTGTGTGTGTTGTTCATAGTCTAACGTTTTTTCCCCCTGAAAAATTGGATTTTCGTTTTGCTTTTATCGTGACTGACGTATATATATAGAGTAGGAATTTCACTGTGTATATATAGCGATGAGTTTCCTATACATACAATTCTTACTTCGTATTAGGGTGTTCGTTTTTCCCGCCTCTAGCCAGATTTTAGAATTGCTAGTGTCGTAGGATTTGATTTTATTCGATAAATTGCCGATTGAAAAAGTTGAGATTTTTCAAGTTTTGGCATTTTTGACGGCGCATATTTGACAAAGTATTGGCTGTATTTTTTTCGCGCTTGTATATTTAAATCGAGCTTATACGCGATGGATAAAATGTGCTGGCGAAATCTCGTATCGCGAATTCCAAACTCGTTTAATTTTTTCGGGAATTAGTCGACGATGATATAAATGGTGAGCGTGATTTGAGGTACTAAAATTGAAAGCGATGTTGAGAAGCTACACGTGTAGCTATAATCCGACGAACGGAGAAAATTACTCGTAAATTTCGCGCACTCGGTGGTGAGGAATCGCGTTGACAACGTCGTCGTTATGCCGAGAGGGGGAAAAAAATTTAAAACGATTATTACGAAACCTGTGTTCGATGTCGTCTTTCTCTACGTATACCTATAATTCGAACGAAACAGCAGAATATCCGAAAAAAATAAAAAATGCTATTTTACACGAATATTCGTCAGGCGTAATTTATCACCTAGCGCTGTGTAATTCAATTTATATAAGTAGAAAAGCGGAGATTAAGGTTTCAAACAATATATCGTATATATTCTGTAGAAAGCATCGCGCAAAAGTATACATATAGGTATCTGTATGGAGACAAGTGAGTGAGAAGGACGCGAAGTAAGTATAAAAATGGTAGGAAAATATTCAAATTTTCAACATTATAAAAGAAGCGATAAATAGCATTAAGATTTAAAAAAAGAAGAATAATTTATTAACATTTATTATAGCGAATTAATATGCGCTGAGGTTTTTTCCTTTCCACTCTTATACACGGAAAGCTAATACATATCGAGTGATTTTTTTCGTAAAGTTAAAAAACCAGTTTGCCCATCGGCCATGTTTCGCGCCGCTCCATCGGCCAGCTCGGTTTTATAAATGTATAAATAAAGATGGCCGTATCTAAAAATATTATCATTACCAGTTTTTTTTTATTCGCTTTAATGCTGCGGCGTCGTTCGACTCGATCGAAATGAAAATACAAATCAAGCGAATTCTTCTAATTCGAAAAAGCTGTTTTTCATTTTTTCTCCTCTTCTCCCCCTTGCTCGTCGCTCATTTGGTGCGCGTAAAAATGCGGCTAAACTGGTTTGCATATAGGCGCGCAGAAGCGACCGATGCAGCGGCGCATAAAAAAATAAGAAAAATCATCTGTACGTCGAATCATAAATGTCGTATATTCGACCGGCGACTTATTATACGTACCTAATCTTAACGACGCGTAAAAGTTGAAAAAAACATTCTACGAGCACGGAGTAGGTAAACAAACCTCTCCACTTGTATACGGTTCGGTGTCCATTTGAGAGATGAAAAGAAGGAGAAAAAAAAAAGGCATAGAAAAAGGTATTTATATAGACCTAATGGGTTATTCTTTTTCCAGCCGCTCGTATATATAGGTACGTATGAGCACGTTTCGTTGCGCTCCTCATTCGTATACGTACGTTATGTGCTGTTTGTACAATCAGACGAATACATAGCGAGTAATTTGTAATTTATTAGGAACGATGATGATACGAATGCGCGAGCCAAGATGGAGAGAGATAGAGCAGCCTGCCAGATTGATGGTAGCTCTGTATTAAAATTCGTTAACACGGAAATTTGCACGGACGAGGATATATTTCGCAGTCACGTACTTCGCTTTCGACTTTATGTACGCGGGCCAGGGTGCCGGAGCTCGATTAAAAGACCATGCGAGGATGAAATATACGTAGGCATTTACGTATACGTACGTACGTACGTATAGCCGCTGGCTCGTCTCGTTTCGCGTTATGCCCATGCTCGTGTACTCCTTTTCAGAGATATATATGTACGCTCGGCGTACCTGGATCGGGACATTGAAAAATTCAAACGCGCCAATCTTTTAACCCGACTAATTGTACTTGGGCCGATAGACGAAAAAGGATGAATAATTAAATCGCATTATTAACCGTTGTTTAATACCGGCTCTTGAAACTCTTATAGTCTCTACCGGCTTCGTCGGTGGATTTATGCGCCGTTTCGAGCCAAGTATATACGTGCACGGAGAAATGACGGTTGAATGGAGCATTTTTTCTAAAAAAAAAGAAAAAAAAGAAACATTTTGGAAACATTTGCATAAGTTGACCGCGAGTGGTGAATTTTAATTACAAATTTTGTTCGTCTCGCGAGAAGCCTTTAACTTACCGGGAGCTGAAGGGAAGGAAAAGAACGTCGAGTACATGACAACCGAATGAAAACTTCTTCAAAATCGAGTTTACATTATGTACCTACGTATAAAAGTACCACCTTCCGTACAAGTTTTTACCCCGAACCAATCGAATTCAATGGCACGCGGAAGATGGAACGTATCCATCAATATGTCGATTTCGTGAATGAATTATGAGCGAAAAAAAAACTCATTCTGTTCGCGGAATTATGTCACCTGGTTTTATAACCTCGTGTTTGTATAGGGTAAGTGCTCCATTTGCAAGTATTGAACGTTTGGTTCGGTTGTGAAGCAGCAGCAGCAGTAGAAGAAGGGCGTGATAGTTGCGGGTTAATGATCTGCGAAGTTATTTTTTTCAACGTTGTGTTGGAAAATTGTAATTTTGTGAGAAAAATTGACGATTTGATTGGCGGAGATTTGCTGATCAGGGGCATGGATTGAAAAAAAATCATTGCTGGAAAGAATACTTTTTTTGATCCTGAAAAATCTATATTTTTCATTGTTCAGTGTACCTGGCTATATCATCATTCTGATTCAATTTTTTTTTAATTTTTTGAGATCATTTCCCAATAAGTCATTTCAAATATCAATTTTTTATTTATCTATTTTTTTTTTTAGATTTTTGGAATCTGTCTAATTTTTCAGTCTCAAAAGTGATTTTTATTGAAATCAATTTTTTGTTTCAACTGTTATAATCATTGATTTCAAAAATTGATCTTTTTTTTCAAAAGCAGTATTTTATTGGTTTTTGAAATCAATCATTTTCAATTCCCACTCTCTCAATTAACATCAGTGAAAAATCAGTGAAATTCTGGTGAATTTTCACTGATTTTTCTGTAATTTTTTGTGATATTGAGTGAAAAATCAGTGATTTTCCACTGATTTGCCTGTAGTGCAATTGCAATTCTGACTTTTTTCAGTGAAATTCTTACCGATTCTTAATGAGATAGTAGAATCAGTATATTTTTTCTGATTTTGAAGAATTATTTTTTGATTTTATTTGATTTGATGATTTCGGAAATCATAGAATGATTTATCATGATTTCTGGCATTGATTTTTCAGATCTTTGAGATCGATACAATCATTTTTTCAACTTGAAAATCAAATTTTTGATTTTTGAAATCGATTTTTCATTTTTTCCCCCCATTTTTCAACGAACCAATTTGATTAATTTTTTTTTCTAAATGATTATTGAAATGAATAGTTGTTTTCTATTTTGACATCAATTTTCTTATGGATCTTTCAATTTTATGATTTTTGTCAATTTTAAAAATTGACTTTTCCATTTTCAAGATCATAAAATCTTTTTTTGTTGAAATCAATTATTTTGATTCTTGAAATCAGTGTATTTTTCAATTTTTGAAATTCATTGCATTTTTAATTTTTTTAAAATCAATATTCTCACGTTTTAAAATTATATTTCCCTGATTTTTGCTGGAGTTTTTTTTTTCGATTCTTAGAATAAATTTTTTATTTCGATTTCTCATTTTTTTTTCCTTCATTTTCAAAACCAATCATTTTTGTGATTTCTGAAATCAGTATTTTTCGATTGTTAAAAATCAACCTTTTTTTTTTGATTTTTTGATTCTTTTACTTGACGATTTTTTTTTGTCTCGATTGCCATCAATTAATTTTTGATTTTTCCCCCTCAATTTTGAAATGAATTTTTTGATTCTCAAAGTCAGGAAATAGTTTTCTTGATTTTTGAAATCATTACCTATCTTCCTAATTTCTGAAATCGATTTTTTAGATTTTCAAAATCAATAATTTTATTTTCAAAATCAATAACTTTTTAACTTTCAAAATCAATAATTTTTTGATTTCAAAAATCAAGATTTTTTTGATTGTTGAAATCTATTTTTTTTTTTTTTTTTGATATGCACGTGAATGATTTATTTTCTCGATTCCCATCAAAATCAGTGAGTTTGAAAAATTGAACTTTGTTTTTTTTTTTCTCAGTTTCAAAATGATTTTTTTTATTCTCAAAGTAATTCAATGGTTTTACTTTCGAAAACCAATTTTCTCGATTTTTGAAATCATTATTTTCCTAATTTTTGAAATCATTATTTTCCTAATTTCTGAAATCAATACTTTTTGATTTCAAAATCGATATTTTTCGATTTTTGAATTTTTTTTTCTTGAGTATTTGATTCTTGCATGTGCTTGATTCATTCATTTTCTCGATTCCCATCGAAGTCAGTGATTTCTGATTTTTCTTTCTTTTTAAAATGATTTTTTTCGGTTCCTTTATCAATATTTTCTCGATTTTTTTTTTAATAATCAATTTTTTACTGATCCTTTTTTACCTACTTCGTTTCACGTGAAATTCAATCGACATTTAAATGTGTGGTGCTTCGTAGTAATCTTTGAACATCATAGTCTGGATTGGAACAGGTATTTTCGCAATCGCAGTGTGCAATAATTTTGAGTGTTTAAAATCGATTTTATTTTTTCAATCGGCTGACGAATCCTGAAAATCGATTAAATGTTCGTCGTTTAATCGACACAAAACCGATTTATGTATTTCCATACCCTCGAACGCGTGTACTTAACGAATACCTCCTATCGATTATCGTGCCTTTCTATCGTATACTGGCCGCGGTCACCGCGAGATGACGGCAGTACGGTACCTCTATTCAGATTAAATACGCATTTAAACTGTCTAATAAGGCGGACACAGGGAAAGAATCTGGCACGGCCATAATACGAGTAGAATTTTCAAAGTCGCTTCGGATACGGCTCACAATTGAAATGGCACCTCATCGTAGTCATTTAGAGCTGCGTTAAATGAACCGCGAACGCGTTAGAAAGGTAATTAAAATGAGACGGTAATCACGTTGTTGTAAAGGACGGTACGGTCGGTCGGTGTGCGCGTCGACGTGGCATGGCGTGCTTTTTCCAAACCCAACGATTCGGAAATTCGAGATCGAGAGTGGGTGGGTGTTGAAAATACTCTCGAACACTATAATGTCAGAACCGCATGGCATGGCACAGGCACACACCTGGCGAATACCAGCAGCGTTGGAGGCTGCGCGTTGTAAGCCTATACGTACTATACTGTAAGCACGTGTCAAAGCAACCCCTAATCGTGCAGGCTTATGCCAGATGTGCGAAGGTGGACATTTGAAATGATTCGTATACCTGACACCGGTTCGTTCGGGTTCGCCCTCTGTGTGCCGATATCCGGTTGCAACGGGGAACGGTTCGCGAGCCTGATTTTCTTTCTTAATATCAATATGTCGACATGTTCGTATGTGCCGAGGTGTACCCAAATGTGTATTACGGATTACCCCAAAAGCCGAGCGGAGTCGAGCCATCGCCGCAGGGCAACGGTACACGGAATGCAGTCCTAATTACACAGACAGATGTAAGCGCGTCCGACTCGGGTCGGTCATTACACGAAGAGAAGTGGGCGCGGATACAGATTTCCAGTTTTACCATTTCAAGGTAACACTCGTAGACGAACTACTTGCCCGGTGCTGTGCGTATATACATACGACGACGTCCGAGTGGATTTTTGTGTAATTTGAACGAATATTAAAGCAGGGCGGAGACGGAGAGGCGCTGAAGATGCTCTAACCGGCAGCAACAGCAGAGGTAGCGACTTCTTCGTCGAGTTGAATTTTTTTTTAATATATTCGTTTACTAATTTACGAGTGGAGACGGGATAGGACGCGGTGGAAACGGCAGCCACAGCTAGGCAATGTCCTTCTATGGTCGCTCGAGTAAGAGAAGAAGCCACCATTCTCCGAAATGATTGACTGACGGTATTGTAAATTCGTCTAAAAATGTCGCACGAGAAAATGAACTCGCGACGTGTTTAATACGACTCGGTACTCGTATCTCTTATACGTATACGTACTACGTTAATCTCTCTTTCGCGAGATTATCCTCGTTATAGAAATTCATTACAGTTGGCTCGAGCGAAACGACGCGAATAAATTAACGTTAAGTGCTTTGCTTCACATGTTCGGGGTGTAAAATTTTCCCGCCAGCGCCACCGAGCTCCCCTATCTCGTTCGTGACGACCGTCCAGATCCAGACTGCGTCCTCCGTACACCCAAGATACATAAAAACTCTCTTTCGCCAAATTACACCGTATACGACGCAGAAGTAGGTACCTTTTAAAGGGTATACATCGATGGATTTGCAGACTCGGTCCGAGGTCCCGCAGATACATTAGTTTTGTTCGTATAGTTTAATTTTTCCCTTTCGTAGGGAGTCGGTTGTTTTAGTTTTTTTTTTAAAAGTTTTTTTTTAACCATCCTGACATGCGGCAGCGCCAACGAAACGAGAGATGTCTTAATTATTTTAAATGTCCAGTCCGTCGAGGACGATTTACGACGAGTTTTACGACAACGTGTTTTTATAGATGTATCTTCTGTATAGGACTACCGGATTTTCGTCGCAGCTTCCAGCTTGCTGGAATTCGGACGGTGCGTTGTGTAATTTCCAAGAGAGGAATGGCTCGTATAAATAATACGATTAAAATTTCCTGGTAGTTGGGTAATGAGAGGGGGTTTTTTCGGGAGAGGGTCGTAAAGGAAGAGGAATTCTTTCGCCTTTTACTGGTGAATTTGGAGTCGGTCTTGGCATTTTGTTTTTCGAGCGAATAAAATACAAGAAGAAATTTTGGAAAAGACTATTAGAGGATTAATTTTTTTTTCGTTTTAATTTTTGGTATTTTGATGTGATATTGAGACGGATTCCTCATCAAGACCATCAAAATGTTGCTCTGAGTCCTGTGATGTTGATCTGAATTTTTTTAAGTGTTGCTAAAATTTTTTCTATGCAAAATTGTGAGGATTACGAAAGCAACAAAGGATCGTACTCAAAAAATAAGTAGATATTCGTGCTCAGCTCTCTCAGAAACATAACAAATGATATACCACACGTGTTTTTTGATTTTTTTGAATTTTGGCCCTATTTTGGGGGCTTATGAAAGGGCTCTGAAGGGTCGTATCGCAAAACCAACCAAAAATTCGACTCGGCAATATTGAAAAAGTCACAATCGATGTGCTACACTACTTTTCAATTTTTTTTTCAATTTTGGCCGAAATTGAAGCCCCTTGTGCCACCTAAGGGTGTCTTTCTTTCGCTTCAAAATTTGCTGTTTTGAAAAAAACGTAAAATTATATATTTTCATGATATTTTTTCAGATTTTTAATTGGTAGCCTTGAGTTTTTGGTCCTCATTATGATTTTTGATAATTTTTTTAAAAGTACCAAAAAATTCAGTTTTGGCAACAATTGAATTTTCAATTTTTTTTCAAGTTGAACTTGTTAAAAATATGAAAATTGAAAAAAAATCCGAAATTTTGAGCAAATTTACTTCGATTGCAGTCAAATTTCATCAAACTTCCTTCATTTCCCTTCCCCTTCCTCCCCCTTCCCCAACTTTAACCTCGCATAAATCACCTTCTTCCACCTTATCAACCTCATGAACTTCCAATTAAGATCTAATTACCTGAACAATTTAACCACCGAACCCTCCCCTCAAGCTCCATCCAGCATTAGCCTGACCAACTCTCTCTCTCGGTTGGGCCGGAGACGAAGCCACGTACAAAGGTGTTTATAGAGTTGGAAACCGAAAGGCGGTGACACGCGCTTTTGCATGTTTCGGCTCGACCACTCAACAAGCGCTCGCAATAGCCTGCGAATTGAAGAAGTCCGTATACGTTGCAGCTTGTTAAAAGATCTACGACCGTTGATAGTGGCTAACGATGTGGACAAAAGTAGTAATTTATGAAAGCCGTTTACATGATATCGGCGGATCTAATTTCGGGTCCTGCGACTTTCGCCTTTTTTCCGCCAAGGCTCGGCTCGGTGTACTGCCGTGTCGTTTGGTCGGGCCGGCCTTACGTACGGTAAAAATCTAGATTAAGGAAAAGCGAATTTTCGCAGTCACCTCCCTATTTTCGTTATATTTCGTTCGGCCATTCGTCGCCTTTTCCTTGTGCGGAGATTATTATCGAAAGTAAATAAACAATTTATTTATGTCGTGTGTTGTGACGAAACGGTGGCCGTTCTTTGGACGAATACCTCCTCGCCTCGTACGCTGATATATCGGGCTGGTTAACAATACGCGCGTAATCAACGGTTTCGGTATACCGTGTATACGTATTATACGCAGGAAGGAGTTGAAAATAAAAAAAAAAAAAATAATACAATAAAGGCAACAATGCGACCCCCTCTTTAATACGACATTATTTTTAAAAACCTCTTGTATAGTGTGTACGTACCTACGTTTCTCGAAAGTTGGAAATTAAACTGACGAAAAAACCGCTATCCGGGTGCTGGCGGAGGAGTACACCTGGTCGGAGGGGTCGGTCGCGCCGAATCACGATTCACGAAAACATACACTTTTTCGAATTAATTTCGCATTCTTGCATACGAATTTGAAAAAACACAGGCTCAGCCCCGCCGCCCCCTTTATCTCGCGGGTAATAATTTTAAATATTCATTTAAATTAATAATTTTCGCTAATTTACGACATTTTCCTCGTATTCGACGGCTGCCCCCGCACCAGCCTCGCTGCTCGGGTACCTTATTAAAAAGCGCACAACTCGGATGTCGTATTATATATTGACGTGCCCTTGTTTTTTCCTTCGCCGCCGTGCCTCGTCCTGAGTTCCATATCGTGTATACGTGCAGCTAATGAATGTATATTTCGAATTGAAAAGCTCCCATATACACTTTGACGTTAATATAATAGCGCCATTACGTCGAACACCAGCCAATCGGTTTCTCGAGCCAGAGAAAGCTTCGCGGAATTATAATAATTTTACGCTGCGAATAAACCTCGTCGTCGACGATGACGATGACGTCCTCCTACTCCTGTACTCCTCGTCGTCGACATCCTTATTTATTTCCTTCTCATAAACACTTCGCCGTTGTGGTCGTCGTCGTTGTTGTTGTTGTTGTTGTGTCATCCGTCGAGACGTCTAAAATGCTGCCGTATACTCGCTCGTTTAGTATAATATATATTTTTAAAATATTGAAAATATTTCGCAAGTTCTGTGTATAGCTACGTAGACGTACCTACGTAGCTACGTATATCTACCTACCTACCCATTTCGATAATTGTAAATCGTTTAAGTGAAAATGTACTCCTCGCTTTACCTCTCGCTGTACTATTTCTCGTTCACGCGATAATTCATTTCACCGATACAATGAAATACGATGCTCGACGGGTAAACGTAATGCGATATGAAAAATTTAATATTCTTAAAATGAACATACAGAATACCTCCTTCGCATACCACTTGTTCTTTCCACACACATTCTATTCGATACACACGTACATTTCTATAGGTAGAAAGGTGGATACATTCGTGTGCAAAAAGAAGTGAAAAAAAACCAACCTAAAGGAATACATTACGTCATATCAATCGATACACATACAAATATTCATACCTAAGTATATATATGGCGATAATAATGAAATCCGTTTCGGCGAATAATTTTTCACCATCATTCATTCGTTCTTCTACCTCACATTCGGCGAGATTTTCCAATATGTAAATTCTTCGCACCGTATAGCATCTCAGAGCGAATTTCACCTCGATATCGCGACAGCTACCTATAATATGCCTATGCATAGAACGAGGAGACGACGCGACGTATCAAACATTGTCGAAGATCCTACGCGTGAAATTTTTTTCTCTTCAAATTTACCTAAACCGATGGTAACCCAGGTAACACGGCGTAACGTGATTGAAATACCAGGCACGAGCTAACAAATCAACAGTTTTTAAATATCGTCTCATCGCCATCGAATCAAAATTACATTTCCTCTATCTGATTTCCCTCCTCCGCCAGCTCACTCGATATTATCGAGAGGTAGAGATATTTTTTTCATCGCCAGAAATTTATACGTTTAGAATATTTCAGCTTTTCATTTCAGTCTTCCCTTTTTCCTCTCTCTGTGCTCGAATCGACCGCACAGAAACGCGAATGAAAATAAAAACACGAGAAAAATTGCGCAAATTGCCATATCGAGCCAACGTTTTTCAATTTAGCCAGACAATGCCAATTTTATAAGAATTTATTATCGGAGTCGAACCACCCTGTTCTGTACTTTCGTCGTCGTCATCGTCATCGTCATCGGTTTTTTACACAGCACGAGCACGTATATGTAAAACGGTTTCATTATTTGAATTTTTTAAACTGTTCGCCCCCTCCTGGGCGAATTTGTTGCTTATTGTTTAAAATGGAACGAATCCGAGAACAAATGCTGCGTAATTAGGCGGTTATAGTCGACGTTTTGCACTACATTCCTACATGGCTCCCTCGACTTTTGTTTTTTTTTTTTTTTTTGATGAAATTATCAGTCGAGTCATCGAGTAGTTATTTTAAGCACGTTAAAAACATATTTTATCGATATTTTTTTAATACATGGTATATCGAGTCGAAATTATTAGAATTGCAAATTTTGATTCGAATCGTTTATGGATGAGAAGTAATTTTCGAGTGGGAATGATGAACTTCGAATTATTCATTTTTGTTTCTGTTATGATTTTTTTCATTGTCAGTTTTGAACGAGCTTCGATTCTTGCCTTGAAATTTTCATCCACTTGAATTCTTTTATGAATTTCAAAGGGCGTAAGTTGAAGGAAATGATATTTAGAACTTCATTTTTGCATAAAAATTCAAAATTTTGTGGCAAACAGAAATATAGGGAGGAGGGAGTGGGAAGAAGAAATTTGCTGGAGAAAATCGCCGTAATATATTCAATTTTGACACCATATTTCCGAAATGAGAGTGAAGTATGACCGAGCATGCTCCGTAACAGCGTCTACCACGTTGGAATCTTTCTGTGCATGCGTGTCGTACCCCCACTGCTCTTCTGACGACACAACGTTCTCAGACCTCGCGCAATAAACACGTTCTTTCTAGCGTTCAACTGAAAAATTTGCCAAAAACCTGAATTTATGGTGTTTTGGTGTGTGTTGTGCTTGGAAGTGAAAATTCAGTACCGAATATTGAGTTTATTTCACGGACGTAATACACTAATCTGGACTCTTCACTAAACGTAGTATGAGGACGACGAAGCGTGCCGAGACGCGACGCAAGGGAGAGCCGCCCAGGGAGGTAAATTGCATTTAACTGCGTTGAAATCTCGTTCTGCTGTAGCCCCGCCCAGGGAGGTATTTTTGCATTACACTTATGCTCCTCTCAGCCCCGCGTCTCGGCACGCTTGTTTTACCCTCAGTGAAGAGTCCAGATTAGTGTATTACGTCCGTGGTTTATTTTTAAACGACTGAAATATTTTGATTAGAGGAATGTCATATAATACAATAATTTCTTTTGTGAATCGTTCATTTCTTTTTGATTGCTAATTTTTTGATTTTTTTAGTTTTTTTTTTTACATTTTTCATGATTTTCATGATCTTTTTTTGATTTTTTTTTCGATTTGGGGCTGGGGTAATTTTTTTCAAATTTCATTTGTTTTTCTAAATTTTCCAATTTTTCTAATTTTTTATTTATTGCTTTCTGATTTTTTTTTTTAACTTTTGCAATTTCTCAATTTTGTAAATTTTTAATTATTCTGATATTTTGACCAACTCCCTTGAAAAAAAAAAAAAAAATATTCTGTATCCAACATTATCGATTAAACGTACACACTGAGAAATTTCTCAATATTCTGGTCGACGTGTTCTGGCTGTGGCTCCCTTCATTCACCGAACTGTAGCGAATTATCCGCATTGTGTTGAGAAATATTGCAAAGCTGGCAAAAAGTTGGGAGTATGGTACGTAATACGAGGGTAGGCCGGCCAACATACGTTCTCCGCCATACTCGAATACTTTTATGGAAGATTACGCAGCGGTGGAATTTCTGCAGACGAGAAGGTGATTAGTATCGGCGACATGTTTGGGAAATGGTGATTTCAGCGATAGTGACCCTTTAATCTATTTGCCCTACCAAAATCATAGGTCCTTCCAATTGATAAATCAACAGTTGCGGCGGTAAATAACATCGTAATGCATTTGGAGCGCGAAAAAGCAGTTAGTCGTATCGATTGAGAAAAGCACCCTCGTTCGTATGTAAGGTCGACTTGAACGATTTTTTCACACTATTTTCATTTACTATATACGTACGAGTATAAGTACGTACTTACCTACTCGTACGTATGGCGTACTGGCGAAAAATTTTGCGCACTCGACTGAATTAATGTTGACTTGACCCGTAGAAGGACTGGACGTGATTTCACCTATTTCCATTTCGATATTAATACGACAGTGGGAGGGGGAGGGGTGTTTATACAGCGGTTAATATTCGTCTTTCTTTTTGGCGTACTTCTGTTGTGTATGACAATGTAAACCCACGCCCCAACGCCGCGAGTAATTTATAACCTATAGCCTTGCCCCATTAACATAACACTACGACGCGGGGACAAGGAGGAGGAAAAAAACCGCCGAAAAAATCTATTCCACGTCGATAACCAATATTTATGGCGTGTTTAAGGATGGGTTATACGATGTCGCGTCGGGCTCCGGGTGAAAGTTCGAGTAGGATCGGGTGCTGCTGGCTTTATGCGCTACGTACAGATCCATACTTGAGTTTTATTGTGTTTCGGGCGCCTACTGAAGTAGGGTTTTTATGAATCATTGTTATACTACGAGATGGTTAAATATATACGACTATGTTTTAATTTACTATCTTTTGTTGTCTGTTCTAGGTAAGTGGAAAGAGATACCGAGCTATATGAATACCAGCTATAGTATAAGATTTATATCGAATCGTTCGACTAAATGGAAGCTAGCGAGATATCTTTTAGAAAATCGTCGCGTATGGTGCAGTAAGAAACCGAAAGTTAGATAACTAATTCTCTGTGTTATATACCTAACGTACTACTGTGGCTGCTGTGTGCTGTGCCATGTCGTAGGATGTAAGCGAGTGGTGTCGTTATAATTCTATAGTGAACGACGTTTTTGAACACCGATTAAGCTAAAGCGACGGTGGTTGATTTGCTTTGATCTTGTAGGGAGCTGATGATTATATCGAATTTAATTTGAAAGGGTAGGTTTTGGTATCTTCATTTCATAACTGATAGTTAGCCATTTGTAGGTACAATTTTTCAGAAATTTTTGAATAATTTTGAATATTTTTGCTATTAAAATATCAAAATGGATAAAAATTTGGAAAAATTTGAATTTCGAAGTGGTTTAAAAAAATTATGAGAAAATGAGAAGTTATTTTAAAAAAAATTGAAATGTCTAAAAAAATTTCAAAAATCAAAAATATCGAAAACACATCGAAATCATATCTAAAGAATTTCAAAAAAAAAATCTAAAAAATTGAAAAATTGAAAGAAAAATTTCAATTTGAAATACCTAAGCAAAAGTTGGAAATCAAAAAATCAAAAAGACAAAGAAATCATAAAAAAATCCAGAAAGTAAAAAATTGGAAAATTGAAGAAAAAATTGGAAAACTCCGAAAAAAGTTTGAAAATTCCAAAAAATTCTCAACTCTAATTTCTAAACGATAATTTCAAAAAAACAATAAGTAAAAACCTGAAAATGCAAAAATTCTTGAGGTTGAGCAAAAAAAAAATTCCAAAAAA
The DNA here is from genome assembly GCA_900065295.1 of Paracoccus marginatus. Classification (NCBI taxonomy): domain Eukaryota; kingdom Metazoa; phylum Arthropoda; class Insecta; order Hemiptera; family Pseudococcidae; genus Paracoccus; species Paracoccus marginatus. Next base: position 14,513 of record FIZT01046516.1, read on the forward strand.
TGTGAAAAAATCCAATGAAAAAATTGAAAATGAAAAAAAAAAGAAGGAATAAGTTTAAATGAACTTGGAAAACTGAAAATTTCAATGAACAAACGACAGTGAAAAACGTGAAATAGGGTAAAAAAAGTTGAATTTTCTCAATACTTTTGCAACTGTATTTTTCTTTGAAAAATTAAGTTGCCAAAAAAGACAGAATCTCTGGCAGGTCGTGAAAGTCGAAAAAAAAGTCGGAAATTTTACCCAAAAAATAATGGTACATATAAACGTCGAATTTTTGATTCCCACAAGCAAACAGGGAGAAAAGGGGAAAAGTTGGACTGACTATGAGAAAAAAGTGATCATTTTTCGTTCTCGAATTCTGTTGGAGTAAAGATGAAAAATCAAGAAAAGTTGAAAATTTCAATTTCTCTTTCCTTTGCATGACTTTGGAAAAAAAATTGAAATTTTTTCCTCTCTCGAAGAGGCCAAAAGTTACCTCTTTTGGATTCGCTGTCACCTAATTTCTGGCTCCGAGATGATTGTCCTGAGCCTCCTCAATGTGTTCCCCACTTTTTCGCCGCCTTTCACGTAAAGCACTCTCGTTACAACTCATTTTTTCAACATTCAAAAATACAGGATAAAAAACCAGCGACTACCCAACGCGTTTCATTTACGTAATACTCGTAAAAAAAAAAAAAAAAAAAAAAAAAAACAAAAAAAA
>FIZT01046531.1:0-10546 GCA_900065295.1 Paracoccus marginatus
CCCCCCCCCCAAATTTTTGATGTTGAACCTTTCTGCGCACAAGCAATTTTATGATTTTTTTTGGCCGAAATTTTTCAAGATTGTCAATTTTTTGAAGCTAAACTTTGAGTGATGGATGTTAATAGGATGACCCTCAAGCACATGACGAATTGGTTCCATTTGACCAGTGGTATTGGAATTGGAGTTGAGAGCTCCGTATTAGGACTATTTATTGTTTTGATCGCGTTAAGATATGTCGAATCTCTTACCATCTTTCATGAAGGTACCGCAGTTGGGCGTGATTCAGATATTGCCTGCAGAAAGGCAATAACTAAAGCAATAACGAACAATACTCCCTCAATGTACTTATGTATAAAAAGATTAGTTTATTGGAAGTAAATAAATCTCGTACAAAATTACCCTCGAAATTTCAATAATTTGATGTTTTTTTGAAGTGAACGGCTCGAAATTTTGTTATTTTTTGTGCTTGAAATGAATCTATCGGTCGGTGCTTTTGAATTTCATGGCAGGTCATTTCAAATATCCTAACAATTATTTTAATATTTTTCCAAAAACGTGTACGATCAAATTGAATAATAATGGAAGTTTAGAAATAAACCATGGAAGGATATCTCAAATATAACTTTTGAATTCGAATTGACTAAAATCAATTTCGCCTTCTGTTCTTCCTCCTTCTTCTGTCTTTTTTGACTTTTTCGGTCGTTGTCGAAGGTGTTGTTACTGTGGTCGAACGGTTTGCGTACACGTCGTAACGTAATTTGAAGAAAAATCCGGCATCCGGGTACCTCATATCAAGTTTCCAGCACCACTTGAATATTCTAAATGATCCATCATTCTTTCTACAAAAAAAAATAAAAATATAAAAGAAGGAAAAGTCAGATCTACTTCACAGACCTCCCCCAATCATTGCAAATCTATTTACTCTGGCACAGTCGATATTAGCTCGGATTCGTTGAATACTCTCCTTTGTCTGTACGCCAAAAATACCATATAGTATGAACTTCCTGCGCCAGCAAACAAATCGAAAAATTGCCCAACAAGTAAAAATCAGACAGATTTATAGTTGAACGAGGCACAAGTGCTCGGACTCACCGTTGGTGTAAGGTTGTAATGGCACATTGTACGGAATAAGTCGATTGCCAGTTCGTAATTTTCTTCCTGCTATATTGACCAAGATCCACTGCACGTATTCATTATAATAAGATGTTTGGTTGGCGGTTTCGTCGAATTCAGCCACTGTACATACCGAACAACAACATGACAAAACGATACGTGCAATAATTCTAGTCATCCAACGATACTTACAAACCATCACAACCGTATAATGCCCCGAAGCTAGGCCATTATAATACATGTACGGAGGCCTTTGACAATCCTCTTCGCTTATTATTTGCCCAGGACGGCCTCTTACATAATGTATAGGAAATTTGACCTAATTACGGGGTAGAAAAGTGACAAATGTTGTTATTACGCGTCTAGATACACGTGTAAATGCTGTCGCACCATACTTACCTTCATTGAATCTCTCGGTCCAGCTGGGAATACATAAGGTACTATTTTTTTCTGCTCCATTAAATATTCCATGGTTAATTTGAGGAATGGCCCTGTTGGGCCGGTGTATGGCGTTGTGTTGCGAGGCCAAAAGGTCATGTGTACTCTGCGACTACTTACGTAAATCGGATATAATATCAGGATTAAACATATGAAAATTTTTCGTATCATTTTTCCGTTTTTTTAAAAAAAATCGCGCATAGATATAGAATTTCGGCGATTATCAAACGTTCAAATCGGTCCTTAATTACACCTTCCGCAAAGGAAGGAGAATCGTGGCAAATATCAATTTTTTCGTTTTGTGGTTTAATTTAAAAACGACGTTAAATTTACAACACCGGCTGTCTCAGCCAAAAGGTTACCATCGATGGACCGCTTAATCTAGACATTTTGTTGATATCGTCGAGTTTCCACTGGTTGAAAAAATAAATCCATACCGAACAATATTATACAAATTTTGTAAATCGGTTACGCGGGTTTTCGAATTAAACCGTATGAAATTTCAAGCATTTCTGATACGTTATCGCGATACAGATTGTGATTTGAGTCGATTCGATGTGATACGAGTATATAAAGTCGGTTTGTAGACGAGCGGAATAATATTATTTTATTCGAAACGATTATTGCTTCGAGAAGAGGCTCAATAATCGCACTTGAGAAAGGTAGAATAGGTAGGTTGTAATTGTAGAAAGGATGTGGTTCTCAACTTTTCAGATTAGAGGCTGTGAGGCGAAGCAACGACCAGACTTTGAGAATTTTAATTCAACTATTAATACTTGTACGCTCGTTTTAAATATTAGTTGGAAAGTTCCGATACGGTTGGGAATTATTTTAATGTGGAATTCGAGGGCAGTCTTGTGGTCATCGAGGTATTTCAGAAAATTTTCCAAATGCCAGTTTTAATAATGTTGTAATGTGCCTGTTGTAATGTGCCTTCGCTTGATGTGGGAGAATTTCGGTATCGTGAAGAAAAGCTGTAGATATAGTGGAAAAATATTTGTGCTGGATCTCTTTCTTTTGTTTTATTTCAACTATTAAACTTTTCGCGGGATTAAAAATTATTGACACTTTCCGCTCTAAAATTGATCCAAAAATTTATTATTTTTGTTTTTTTTTCGAAAAGAAAAAATATCCAAAAACCAACAACTTTTTCTATACTTATACATAATTTTTAACAAATAGGTAGTTCGTACAAAATTAGCTGGAATTTACGTTTCAATTTTAATCCATGGGTCGAATGTAAACAAGGTTGTTGGTTTGACGGTCGTTTCGCCAGATTCGATACTTTCGTAGTAATAAGGATCTTGAGTGGTTTTCCTGAAGTTTCCTCCGTACCTGGATTTATTACCCATATATTGTAATTTCTTAGGTCTTGGTGTGTACAAAACGGTGGTCCATCTTTGATAAACCATTTTATAGTAATTGGCAGCAATGGGGCCGGTCAGATTGTATTTGTAGACGAACCATGACGATCTCCAGTCTCGAATACCTCCGATTCTATCAAATGAAAAAAAAAATCGCAATAGCCGAGATAAATACTTGAAATTCGAATTTCTATAAATTGAAGTTGTTTCACTCACATTAGTTGCGCTTCTTCGACAAAATACAGGTAGTCGGGTTGTTCGTAAACAAGAAAGACGTAATACGTTGGTCCTGTAATTAAAATGATGTAAGTTAGCTCTTGTTCAATTATTTGTTCAAGGTTCAAAAGGGAACAGCAAGGTAGGTCAGTATTATGACGTTTTGAGTCCCAGGAGAGATTTTGACGAAGCTTACCTCAAAATGAAGGTCATCAATAATGGGGAAATTTTTTTTTTCAAATTTGAACTCTTGGTGCAAGCATTTTCGAAAGGAGGGGGCAAATGGTTTTTCTTTTCTCACAAAAAATATACGCCCGTGAACGACGTATTTACCACGAAGCACCGTGGAAAATATGACGTTTCTGCCCGGGCTCAATACGAAGGGTGGTCAGTTTTTATTTTTTTGACAACCTTACATCAACACCAAGCTTTTGAAATTACAGCGATATAATTTGGACTAAATAACATATTTTCTGTAAAAAAAAAAAAAAATGGCGACTATACTTACCTCTGAAATTTTTTTACAAAATGTGCGCTAAAGTTTTTGAAGCACCATAATTTATCCAAAAATTGCTCAAAAATTAAGGAAAATCCACATTTCAGCCCCTTCCCCAAAGATACTCGAATTTGGGGCCAAAATTTTTATTGAAATTTTTTCTCATCATATGATTGATCTGTTGCGATAGCCGCTTTTGGAGCCCAAAACATCATAATATAACTTATCCCGTCTTACGACTTCGGCTCACCTTTGTTGCGTGGCTCTTGGCCAATTTTATATTTCCTGATGACGTTTCCTTTTCTCAATTTGCTCATAGGTACATTGACCACCACCCATTCATCCCATTCTTGATAATAAGTCGAATTATCAACGTCTGGCATGTCTGGACCTGAACAAATAAACTCATTACAGTTTCAAAATTCGATCACAATACTAAATAGTTTTTCTAACCGCCCAAATCACGTACTCGCCATTATCATGGTGTACCAGCGATCTTTTCTCGCTTCCCATCGTACTTTGGGAGCTCTTAACGAAGCTATGTCGACTCTGATGTCTTGTCCGGGACGAGGTGCGGCACAATAATACGTGAAACTGACCTATACCAAAATTTTGATCAAAACAAAATAAGTAAAGGTCATAAACCTAAAGAATTTCGTCACCTACCCTGCACGTAGAATTCGGAACCGATTCGATCATATTCGGTATGATTTTAGCCATTTTAAACATTTGACCTACGCTCTTGGCCTGGCATTCTGGAGACCACTAAAATCAACGTACGTATATAAAAAAGTTATAAGCCGAGGGTATATAAGCCGAGTTAACCATAAATGCGATTATTTTACTTACGTAAATTGCTATAATCAAGAGGCATACCAGCGTGAAAAAATTTTCGACCATTTTAAGCTTTTAGTCGCGTCTTTCTAGGTCACCGAGCGCACATTTACAGAATTTATGATAAGCCTTATTCTCGTCTAATGATCATAAACGTACGATAAATAAGCGACAACGATATCGTTATACTGTCTTCATAATTATCGCGAACTTTACAAATTGTCGAGTGCCTGAATAATAATTCCAGGCCGCGAAACGATGTTTTTCAAAGTTGTGGGCAAATTATACCTATGATTCGATTACGTTATGGTCGGGGAGATTAACTTGATAGTCGATCAGATTGGCACTCGAGGAGCATAAATTTCAAATATTTCGTATACGATAAGGAGGTCGCAGTTCAGCGTTCGACTTGATAGCCATTTTTTAAATCAAGAGTGATGGCTGATGAGGTATGAGAAAGACGTCGGAGTGTAGAGTGGTTAAATTTTTTCAGGTGAGGGAGGGGGATATTCTGGCGTATCAAAAATCACTCGTGTAGGAAATGCATCAACTTGTATGTAGATTACCTGCTCGAAGAATATTGATTTTAGAGGCTTATGCAATAATCACTACAGGTCGGTGAATTTATGTTATTTTATTCGAATTTCAAAAAGATGAATTGAAAAAGTTTTGATGTTTTAAAAAATTTCCCACCATTAGTGCTTGTTCGTCGTGTTTGATTTCAGATTGAAAAAATGAATAATATTTTCTTTGAAAAAATCAAAATTTTTTGAAAAGAATTATCCATTTTTTTTATAAAATTATTTCAATTATTTTTTGTGTTGAAATATTTTTTTTCCACAAAGTTGAAGAATTCGACCCCCCCCCCCCCACAAAAAATGGAAAAGAAAATTTTGAGCAAAATTATTTTTTTGAAAATGTAAAAAAAATTGAACACAGACGAAATTTGAAAGAAGTGGGATTTAAAAAATTTTCAATCTTCAGAGTTGACGAATATTTTATAAATTTTCAACAAAAAAAATTATGCAATTTTTCAAAAAATTTTCTAAAAATTTATGAACGAAATTTGAGAAAAAAGAGATTGTTATTGAGAAAAAGGTGAAATATCTAATACCAGAGTTTTCCAACTTGCAAAGGCTTTACATCTTCCCTCAAATTTTTCTAAGTGTCGAATGTCGATGTCGATCAGTCGATACCTTGGTACTCATTCAAAAAACTATCTATAGGGAGAACCAGCAATCGCACTCTTCCTTATTCTCCAAACTCTTGCAAAATTTCCATGCATCGGTAGAAGTTCATCGCACCAGGGAGCTTACGAGGTTTTACCCACTAAAGAAAGTACCAGACCTGCCGACAGATCGAAAGAGGAAAAAGTTATTAGCATAATGTAAACCATAAATTGGCGTGTCTTACAAGTACCCAGCCGTAAATCACAGATAACCGTAGGAAAATGTATTCGAACCGAACCCTTGTTTGGCGTAATTCCGCCACCACCTACAACGAGCATTGCGGTTCTTCCACGAGGGGATTATCAATCGTGTGGACGCACATGGTACACCACACGGCGGCTTACACTTACAACCGACCTAAAAGTGCCAACCATGCCGGCGTGGTCAACCCTTAATATACTAACGAAATGATAAAGATTAAGAAACCGAAGCCACCAAGCGATACAGCATCGGAAAAGAAAATCGTCTTGTTCTCACGAGACCGTTTTTCGCCAGTTTTAAAACACAATCGACTTCCTACGAATGTAGGTAGTTTTTAACTTTCTCGTCCTTATTGCCGATTCGATGCTGCGAGCCGAACAAAGTGGCGCTTTTAAATTTCGCTTTTTCTACCTCGAAAAAGTCCCGGTGCATCGAGTTGATTATTTATACGCGAAATAACGAAATGGCTCGCACGTTAATAATTGAAAACGCTGACGAGGGTATTTTTAGCCAGACTAGTCAACGTGTATCTACCTCCGTATACACGTGTGCGCCACGTGTTTGGAAATCGTCGTTGTGGTACAGTAGCGCGACCTGAGAGTAGTTTACCAACCACTGCGCTTGAAAGAAAGACTATTGTAATAAAATATGAAAAGTAAAAGATGGCGTGTGTTTGGCATTATATGAGATTCAGAACTGTGTGCTAAGTTTTCAGATAACGGTGAAGAATCGCCTACTTTTTTTTTACGTCTTCTTTTTCCTCATTTTTTCCTCGCGTTTGGAGAAGGAGAGGCGTGAAGGGCGTATTTTTTTATATTTTTTCGCGAGTATTTTTCCACGATTTGAGAATATTTTAAGAATTTTCGCGCTGGATGTGAGTAAGGGTGGGAAAATTTAGGGTTTTCCTATTTCTACATACGAGTATTGCTTGAAAAAAAAAATTGTAGAAATCAGTAAATGAGGAATAAATTGGATATAATAATTTTCCAAGTTGAAAAAATTTTCAAAAAATATATCGAAGTATTTGATGAAATATTTCAGAACTTCATTCATCAAACTGGACATTTCTTGCACTTTCAGCCGACCTAGAAGCTTTTTCAAATGTAAAGTTGTTTCCTTGATTTACATTGGCCACAACACAACAGTCTCGACAGTAAAATAACTATGGGAATAGTGTAGAGCGATACGCAGGACAGGTACGTGTAAAATATTTCACCGATCAGGACGAAGAAAGTGAAAAGTAAACATGGCAACTGTCACTTGTGGCTGTACAAAATTATCGTTTTAACGATACAAAAGGAATTTCACGCAACTACCCCTTATGCACTTGATATACGTTGCTTTTTAAAAAGGCTCGTTGGCGAAAACATTTTAATTTAGTAAACACGACGGTACAAAATGATTTTCGGTTTTGCCAACACACTACACAGCGCACACTGGTGTATAAAGGCGAGAAAAACCCCTTCAACACTCCAACACTCGTAAAAAAGTAGTACGTTATTTTAGCGAAGCAACAGCACAAGTATTATCACCCCCGGTCTGAAGTATACTCGTTTCTTACCTCGACTGAAAGATTAAAGTAAAAAAAAAAAAGAGGAACTTTCCATCTTTCCACTTGCTTTTTGTGCAAATAACATTCTACGTACCGTTAAGCTTTTCCTTTGTGTCTTTTAAAATTAATGGTCGTTGAGACCTATTATTTGTATACAACTACGCTACCATTTCTACTTTTCTGTTCCCCTAAGTATTTTAATATTTCTACTTTGCCTTTTTCTCTTCGTCGAGCTCGGCGTTACTTTTTTTTCTCGCGCCGTAAACACTCGAAGAAATTTTCTTCGCCATTGTTCGATGAAATTTACAAAAACCGTCACTTCGCGTTATGTTTAGCGAAAACGTGGCAATAAGTTTGGGTGAAAAATTCGCGCCTTTACGCGCCACTAAATGTGGAGTGAAAAAAACAACACGCCGGAGAAGTGTTGTACGTACACACGCACACAGCGTTGAAACAAAACCAACACCTATAAGAATTCGTTAAAAATCGATTTTTCCCGCATTTTCTTTCTCGCCTGCAGCCGTTGTGTAGGTACACGAAGGTAACAAAAAGACGTGTCGATAATCGTAATAATTTTCAAATCGCGATAAAAAAAAACAAACTGCAAGGTAATTTTTTCGACGAAACCCTGAAAATAAATACCAACCTCCGGTAATAACTCTTCCATTATAAATTACAAAATATAATTGCATTCCGTTTCGTCGGGCTGTTTCCCACCGCTATTTTACTACGCCTTTCTGGCTCTAGACAGGTCTTATAAACTGCGTCTGAAACGAATCATTTTTTTTAGCCTTTTTTTATTCTTCAAGAGAATGAAAGTGGAATGGGAATATTTCACGAATTTTTCGAGAGAGAATAACCTTCAAACGGCCTTGGTTTTTCTGTGAAATTTTTCGTTGGAAAATTTCAACCTGAATAATTGATTAATTTTCGAGACTTCAAAAAAAAAAAATTGCAGTAAAAAGAGGCGTTGCTTTGATGTGATTAGGGGATTTGACTTCTGGCGAAACTGTGCTACGAGTAGAATTCTCATGCCTTATTCCTCGTCTCGATAAAAAATTATTTTAGAGCGCATGAACGAATTTTTACCTCGCTCCCTGGGGGCTGCAGCGTCGAGCTATGCGATTTATAGGGCATAAATGCTTTCTTCGCGAGTTTTCAGCCTATTTTCTTCCAAATTGGCACGCACGTGGATAGAAGTACTAAAGAGGAGTTTTGTGAATTTTTTTCAGATTTTTTCGACCACCGAAATGACCTTGAATTGAAACTCGAACAATTCAGATGGACATGGAGGTTACAGTTTTGGAGAGAGCACTTTTTTCATTTTTTTCCCAGACTGTTTTACGATGATTAAAATTTTTTGTAGTTTTATCCAAAGGAGGGGTGATGGCTAAATTTTCGAAAAACAGATTTCTCCCTATCCTCTCTCAAATTATGAATACCAGTTTTGATCGAAAAAAATTTCCCAAAATATGTTCTGCCTAAATTTCATCTGGATTCGTTGGTTTGTCACAATTTTGATTTTTTTTTTTTTTAATTGAGAATTGAGTGGAAGAACTGATGGCACTGAAATTTCTAATTTCAAAATAATGGATTTTAGTAAAATATGTTTTGAAAAAATTAAAGAAGAAAAAAAAGCTGGAAATCTGGAAATTTCTAAAAGTCTGTTGACTTGTAAATCAGAAAAAAAAAACAAAAAAATCAGTCTCGAGATTTTATTAAAACAACAAAAAAAAAATTTGAACCCTTAAAAATCTTATTCATAAACCAAAAAATAAAATATCAGAAAATTTGATAAATTATGAAAAAAAAAATTGCTAATTTTTGTATTGATGAATTTTCAAAAATTTCTAATGAAAAATTGACAAATTTTCAAAAATTAAAACCAAAAGTGTGTGACGACCACTGGACGGGCTGAAAAATATTTTGAAAAGTCCTCTCCTCACAAAAAATAGGGTTGAAAAAATTTGAAAATCGACTGACATGAAATTTGGCAAAATTTCTCCAAATGTCAGTTTTTTTAGGCACTTACATATTTCTTCTCAAGAAATGTTCAAAAAAATTTTCAGTAACTCAATTTTTTTAAAGATCAGAAATTTATCATTTCGCAGAAAATTGAATTGGAAATGGATGAAAAAATTGGGTAGTTTTCAAACCAAAAAATATCAAAATCAAAACGTTTCTATTCCACTTAATTTATGTGAGAGGAAAAGTACATTTTATGGGATTCAAATAATCCATATTTAGGTCCCCATGACATGATCATTTACACAAGTAACCGTCTGCGGAAGAAGATCATCCTCAACGATGCGATGACGCCAACCCTAGGCAATGTTTAGCATATTTTTTTTTTTTTGGCGCACAAAGCCTTATCTTAAAGGCAGATAATTAGGAATTGGCGGTGACACGGTGTCGTCATATGGCCACCGTTTGCTTAATTAAAGACGAATTTATCGGAAACAGAACGAAACGTTCGCATCGAGCCGAGCGTGAATTAGATGCGTTTGAACGTGTGTACTTGTAATTGTTTAGTCAGAATGGCGTTTAGGTTACACCATTAGGCGGATATCCCTTCCTTAATCGGTAGCTTTGAATAGGGTCTGTATATGGGATGCATTTCGGTTGACAAATCTGATATAATTTAATTAGTGTTCGCGAGTACTACTTGACTCAAATGAATGGCGACCTTCGCGTGAATCGTGCTGCTTGTGTCGGCTTTGATGGTGGTATTTTTCACATTTTTTTAAAAGCAGGGTACCATAGATACTTTCATGTGGATGAATTTTTTCACCATACGATAAAGCTTGAAAAATGTACCAGAATGAGATCACCAGGATATAATGGAAGAAATAAGAAACAACGAAGATATTCAAATTCTAGAAAAATTTCAAAATACGTACATTAGGGTGGCCCTTATTTTGAAAATTCGAAAAAAAAATTGGCGACCCCCTAAAGTTGTTACCTACCATGAAAAAAAAATTCCCTGAAAATTTCAACCAGATCGATTAATATTAACCCTTGCCTCATCCGCCTTGAAGTCTGGAAATATGCGTCATCGCTATCTCACGTACCCGCGTGGTGTTGGCTCGTTACGTCGCGGTAA
>FIZT01046547.1:0-20330 GCA_900065295.1 Paracoccus marginatus
GTGGGGGGCTAAAATTTTTACCACGTGGTTTTCAGACCATAAGAACCAAATTCCATCGGTTAGTTTCGAATTTCAGCTCAAGGGCATTTTCACCTATCTTATGCGCCGGTACCCTTTCTAGCTAAAGGCCTGAGATGCTGACGACAAATTTCTGACTTACGAGCGAGTAAGTACCTATGTGCATTTTTTCATCAATATTGAAGAAGAAAAATAATTTTCACGACTCTAAGGTACCTGCCTAATAACTCCACTTTGAAAAAATTATCATTTTTTTGATTTTCTCCTTTTTTTTTGTGAGTTTTCAAGTTGTGGGAAGTTTTTTTATTATTTTGTAAATAAACATGGCAAGCCACACCAGCTTGAAAACTACAAGTTATTTAATCTTGAAAAAATCATAGGTGCCTACCTATCCTTTTTGATTTATGGTTCCATTTTTTTATTTCACATAATTTGAAATTCTATGAATTCTCATTGGCCTAAACATTAAAAATATTTTTCATGATTTCACAATTTATTCAATGTTGAAAAATTGCAATTTTTCTTGATTAATTTTTTATTATTTTCGAATGTAATTCACATTTTTCTTATGATTTTACCAGTTTTGAAAAACTGTGAATTTTTTAAATTCTGATTCTGTTCATTTTTAAGAAAAAACTCGATTTTCACGATTTTTACCATTTGAAAAAAAATATATATATATTAATTTTGTATGATTTTGTTAAATTTAAAAATAACATTGCATAATTTTTGATTTTTACCATTTTAAAAAAAAATTTAATTTTCATCATTTTGGAAACATTGTTATTGCTTATGACTTTATAAGTTATGAGAAAATTCAGATTTTTACTATCATGAATGTGATTCAACTTTTTTAATAATTTTTCTAGCTCTGAACAAAATGTAATTTTGTTATGATTCTGCTAGTTTTTTTGATTGAAAATTCAATGATTTTGAAGGGCGGGGGGAAATACCTAGTTGTTAATGATTTTACCAATTTGAAAAATGATGAACTTCCATCACTCTGTCTAAAAAATCACAATAATTTTTATCATTTTTGAAAAAATTTTACTTTTTACATTGTTTTATCTTAATAAATAATATGATTCATGATTTCATTTCAAAGTTTTATGATTTTTCCACTCAAAAATTTTTTTAAATTCAAGATTAAAAATCACAATTTTTATGACCTTCAATCATTTTTTCTGATCTTTCCAGTTTTGAAAAATTGTAACTTTATGGTATTTACAAACTTCGAGAAAATCACTATTTCTCCAGAATTTCTCCATTTACAAGAAAATTTTTGTTTTTGTCAAGATTAAAAAACTGTAATATTTACGATTTTTACCGCGTTTAGAAAAACTGCAATTTTTCATGATTTCATCGAATTGAAAGAACATCACATTTTTCCACATTTCTATCATGATTTTTAAAAATTAGCATTTTTTTTTTTCAATTAGGTATTCGCAGATTTCACCTCATTACTTTTTGTTGAAGAAATTTTTATTCATCATGATTTTTTTGTCAATGCAAAAAATTCACAATTTTATGATTTTTCTTATTTTAAAAAATTACAAGATACCTATACTTACTTACCATGAATTTTTTGGAAATTGGTATTTTTTTCTTCCTTCTATATTCATTTTTAGAAAATCATCAATTTTTACTATTTAGCAAATTTCATAATTATTTATGATTAACTTATTAACTTTTTTGATTGATTGAATCAATTTTTCAAAAAATTTGTTATTAACACATCGATATTAATTTTGAAAAATTTTCCCATTTCCTGAATTTTGGCTAATGATAATTTACTAAAAACCAGATCGTAAATTTCATCAATCGTCAACTTTTGAAATATTACCGAAAAACATTTCAAGTCGTCCAAAACACGACCATAAGATGTAAAAGATGTTGTATTTCGGCCTTTGCAGGCGCCGACAGTCGCCCATTTTTTCAATAGAAAACAAATCCCAACAATGGTTGGTATTTTGGGGTACCGCGTCCGAACAATAATTTAAGACATATTTTTACGTTACGTTATTTCAAGAATTTATTCATTTCGAAAGAAATCTCGTAATGTGAAAAAAAAAACAAATACAAAGTAGGTGACCAACTCAATGTACGTAGATATTCAACTTGAAAATAAAATTACTTGCATTTTTTTCATCGCCTCGCATAAAAAGTGTATAGGTACGTCGGCATCACGAAGACGAACCAACGTACCAATTACTTTTACTCTTTATTGTTTTAGCTTACAAACAAACAAATCGACGCGAGTTAATTTTCGTAGGTACTTGAAGAAGGTGAGATGATCTGTACCCCGACCTAGTACACCATACTGCAAGTAACCAGGCCGCATTCGACGCTGACATGCTTATAATTTTACCGCTCGTTGTGTCGACTTTTTTTTTTTTTGTTTAATTTCGTTTGTAATATTTTGTATATGTAATGTATCTATGACTCGGTAATAGATATGTCTACTTGATAATTATATCTGAACGTATAGCCTGGATCGTGTTCATTTCGATTGAACTTCGTGAAAGCTGAATAAACGTGCATCTCTCGAGCGACTCGATGAGAATCCTGTAATTTATTAAATTATTACAACGTAGGTAGTATATATATCTGTAAAAATATTGAATTAAGTTTTAAAAACTATTTCATCGGTTAAACGGTACGTGATGTAGGGTGATGGTGGCGTCTCGTCCCGCTAAGTCTGGCGCATTTTAAACACGAATTAATCATTTATTTATATTATATTATGGTATGTTAAATGTTAATCATACGGTGATGAATTTTTATACATGACGGTGCGTGATCGAATACTCGATGATGATGAAGTTATAGTTACAAAATATATATACGGCCGCTTGTATTCCGACGAATATGAATGAGAAGGTACAATTAGGTATTATGGTGTATTTTTGTTAAGGCGGCAAATTAAAATAGTCGAGCAGGTACGTGTGTAGGTAAACTTACCTAGTTGCCCTGAAATAATATTATAGTATTTCATCTCGTACCTAGTTCATCGGACTGATGATCATTTACGTAGCGCGCTATCTTATCGATTAATGAAAACTTTCATTAACACAATTGCAAAGGCGTATCTTCAACTGGTATGAGATTTCAGCTCACAGCATCGAAACAAGTTTTACTATATCTGAGCACCAGTATCCGTACATATCGGTCACTAGTTCATACCAAATACAATGTACGAGTACCCATCGGACGCAGCATACGCAGGCGAAAATTACTCCAGTGAAACTGATCACAATTGTATAGGTACTAATTCATTCGAATGTGTCGTTTCATTGTATACGCGCAGCTATAGGTACGTAGATATGATGATCATCTCTAGCTCGTCATCGCGGTTCGCGATTACGTCGCAGGTGTACTGCGTGTGCTGGGGATTTATCGAGAATACCTACATTTTTCATTTCGTTTTCATTAGTACATATGTAGCTGGCACCCCTAGGAGCCTATAGTGTATGGTATTGTCAAATTACCAACATTTCATGTACTTGACGGAAATCAGTTTGTTTTTGAGGTGCAACGTGCTAGAGTATAAAGTATGAATCAAGTTTAAAACATACTATGGCATACCATACTTCCATTTGTCTCTTATTGATTGATTGTGTGCTTTATTATAAATAAGCACTTTTTTCGGCTGGACGCTGGAGCAAATGCCAAGGTATTCGTCATTTGGAGTTTGTTTAATTACTTTTTGTACGAAGGTATGTCGAGGATCTGTAGGTACGTATTCCAGGAATTTGAACCAGGATATAGTTTTGTGTTGCCACGCGAATTTAGTATCTACGTAACTATTTTTATTGTGAATTGGGGGGGGGGGCTGGATTTCAACTTGAAATTAATTTTTTTTTCAGATTACCACGTGATCTGCGTTACTCCTGCCATGAAAGAGGGAAAAAGGAGAGATTTATGAATGAAAGATTGTGCAGGTTCAAAAAGGGTTCCACTTTTTAAGACTATTAGTTATTTTTTCCTCGTCAATATACGAGTAGGTACCTAGGTACCTATTTTTTTTGAAAATTTTTCGAAATAATTTTCTGCTATTAAAGACAATTTTTCCTCCTTTTTTTATTCGCAAGCCCCCCCCCCCCAAAAAAAAACACAACAATTTGGTGTGTTGGTGTGTATAAACACGAATGGTACTTTTTGGTGACTTTCTCAACCGATTCTGGCTGGTTTTTCCAAAATCCGTTGTTACACGTTCAAAGAAATTTTTTCCAGCGATTCAATTTAAAAAAAAAAAAATTAAAAATGCCAAGAATTTCTAGTTCGGTTGGTACCTTTGTGCCCTATTGTTGTATTTTTGCTCTTTTTTTTAATGAAAGCGGTTTGGAGCAGTTCGGAAGCCTCCAGAACTTTTTTGGAATATCCATTTTCCAAAAATGCTTCAAAATTTGCGTACCGGCAATTTATGAAGTGTAAACGTAAACTGTGCTTCTTGATAAGCTTCTCAACTGACTATGGTTCGTTTTTCCAATTAGCAATCTTATTACCTCTTCAAATTCGAACTTTTCTCCAGAGAATTCTTTTTTTTTTAAATAAAAAATTCATCTTTAGCCTAATTGTCAACGAATAAATCTTAAATTCAGTACGTACCCTATTTTAGACCTCCCAAATCAATTGAAATCAGTTTCAAGGAATTCTGGAGCCTCCAAAAAAATTTTGAAATTCTCCAGAGATTTAATTTTTTGAAAAAATGAAAAATTCACAGTCGAGAAGCACAGGATGTATCCAAATCCTATTTTTATTTTTAAAAAATTTTTTCACCTGAAATAAATTTTTGTCGAGTGATAAAACAAAATTAAAAGTTTATATTCCTCTATTTAATAAATATTTTCAGATGTTTCCAGATCAATTAAGTATAGGAATATTTTACAAATTTATAATTAAATTTGATTTTTTATGGAGACAGTAGGTAGGTACGGATATTTCAACGTATAATTTTAACAAACTGGAAAATTAATATTTTTCTAATTTATTAAAAAATTTTCTGCGCCAAAATGGACGTTTTTCTATTATAAAAATTATTAGGCTCGTCGCAAACGATGATGAGATGAGAATACGTAAACGCTAAGCGCCTGTGGAGGCGCCCAACAACAACCTCATAATACGCGACACCCATCGTGACAACACATTAGCGGTTAATTGAAGCATAACGACATCATTAAGGCGTATTATTCTCGAAAGTAAAATTAATTTCACCTAAAATTATTCAACGGTACTTCATTATACTCTTCATTACATCATTTACACGAAGTCTGATCCTTATATGTACATACTTACTCAAATTCACCGCAAGGTAGGTATTTCAATTTCTAAATTTCAAAAAAAAAAAGAAAAAGAAAAAACCTCTCGCCGATTCGACTCGTCTACACGAGCGAGTCGAAAGTAGAAACATACTGACGTACTAGATATGACATATACAGCATAGCACATACGCACACCTGTATTAATATCGGACATTGACTCGTTTTGTTAGTACCACTGACCTAGAAAATGTTAGATTCGATTGGCGGAATTTTTTGTACCAACCGGAACAGTCTTCCGCTTTGATCTAGCCAAACCGAAGAAAACCTGTCTTATGTCTTTCTTACCACGATGTTGAGGGAAGAAGGCGAACGCGCAGATGAATGTTGGTTAAGCCGCTAGAAACGCTACCGGCTAGTTGACTGGATTATCGAGAAGAAACCTGAACGATATCTTCCCAAATATGTTATAATTATTATAATTTCTTCGGCGCAACTTGCGCTCGTCCAGCTCGATGGAATCTCACAGTTGCCAAGTAAGGTGTGGTGAAAATTGTAATAGTAGACGGAGTGGCTCCAAACTATCCGTACAAATGTACTTTGGCATAAATAGATACTCACTGTCTGCGTAGGTATACTTTTTACACGCGCTAGTACAATTTTAGAAATAAAATAAATCAATTTTTTTACAATTTATTTCGTAAAAATATACACAGACAAAGAAAAACTTTAATAAAACTACAACCGTTACGATAATTTAACGAAATTAAAGCGCGTGCATTAGGTACACTTCAGGTGAAAAAAAATTTGCTCGAATCAACGTCGACTAAGCTTAGCTACCTATAATATTTTAAAAACGCGTTTAATTTTTTCACCCGAAGTGTTACAAATTCTTTTCAATTTTCTATACGTGTTTTCACATCGTAATACTTATTATGTATTTCTCATTTTGTGTAAAATATAATAATTTTCAAACCGGTTCCAAGTGTGTTGTGTGTATTCGCTTTTGCGCGAATATTCAAATTAATATTACCTATTCTCCACTCGCAACACATTGTCGCGCAATGAATGAACAATTTCACACAAATTAAACAAATTTGTACACTGTAGTAAGAATAAGTAGGTACTAGATATCTAGGTATCTTTGAAAAAAGAAAAACGAAAACTACATATTACCTACAAGAAACTCTCTTTGTACATTGCAATAGACGCGCAATAATTAATCGTAAATTAAAAATATAACTTTAGCGTAATTATGGCAACAAAGTCTACAAGTAATAAAACATCGAGCGTTAACAGTGGCTACTCTCGCGCGCGGTTATTGTGCATCATTAAAAAGTGGACAAGTCTCATGGTTTTTTTTTTGAATAAATAATAAACTGAGAGCACAAAGTGATATATCACTGTTGCGGCGTAAACCTTAATTAACTCGACTTCTTTTTCTAAATATACCTTTTTCTACGTCGATTAAGAAGAAGAAGAAAAAAAAAACTTAGCTAATAAAAATATGAATAAAATGCACGTGTTAATGTATAAAAATAAATTCATAAAAGCGTAAACTAAACCGATAAAAACACACTTTGTAAAAAAAAAGAGAAAAGAAAAAACGCAAAAAAAAAACAATAAAAGCTACTCGTTTTTTTTGAAAGTTCATCGTAAATCGATATTTTTAACCGGCTGAAAGTATAACGATGCCAACGATTTCGTGTATTGGACGCTTAATAAAAAATATCGGTGGATAAACGTTCAGTCTCTCGATGAATATAATTGAAAGTTGGTGATTTTGATTTTGTTTCCCCTAACGAGTAAAATAAATTAATTATCGCATAATGAAAGTTCTTAGCGTACAAAAATTATATTTCTACGGAACGTTTCTCTCTTCATTTTTGCTAAATAAATAAGTACCTATTTCAAATCACAAGAAATGAAAATTCCCTAAAATACGACCCTATCGCTGCATTTCTTTAGTGCATGCGGTTGTACATACATCGACCCGGCGCGGCGCATGCGTGGAAGAAATCAACTGACGCATGCGCGTAGCAATGAAAATGAAAAATTCACCAATTGACGATAGGAAAAAAAGTTTGAAATGAAAGTTAAAGAGCGTGAAAAATTAATCACTTTTTGTGAGAAAAGTTTTTTCTATATTATGAAAATCTGAAAAGTTATGTCCCGAGGAATTAAGGAACGTACGTTAAATTCGCCGATGAGGGATAACTTTTCTTCACTTTTAGATAGGAAAAAAATTTCCAGACAAAAGTTGACTAATTTTTAAAGTTCTGTAACTTTTATTTGAAACTTTTCTTCGTATCTCAATTTTTCGCCCCCAAGAACACGTATAAACTCTATGTAACAAAAATCAAAGATTTGGACGAAAATACATTCGAAGAAACCTACTACAGAAATATAATTTTCAGTGATGGAAATAAATAAATAAAAAATAATTTAACGTAAATAAAAGTTTTGATTTAAAAGAAAAAAAAAACATGCAAAAAGGGTTCAGTAAAAAAAAAGAAATAGAAAAAACCTATCCCAGCTACCTACTAATTTGATCTTTCGTCCAGGTAATTCGATTAACAAAACTGAAGTCTGAATACGTCGATAAAGTAATGATATAGGAACGTTACTTGATACTTTTTGGCATGACTTGTTTTAATAGCGCTGAATCCCTTTTTGCAAACTACCTATCGAACGATGATAGACTTGAGCAAAAGTACTGTGGCTCGGGCTACGCGTACCAAAACGTAATTAAATGCAATTGAAAAAAAAAAGTACAAATTACGAGTTTTGTCGCATTAGAAACAATTTTTCGTAGACTTTTTACCATTTGGCACGCTAGGTACGGCGATCTTTTTCTGCAGCGTAGGATTCGACCTTAACCTGACACATAATACGGAAGAAATTAAGCAAGAAATAAATAGTATTGTTAATAGAAAGACTAGTGTGGCGGAAAATCCGAACGACGTCATGCATATCATGGACGCACTCTCTTCGAAAGTTTTGGTCGGGAAGACCATAGTGGGTGCTGAGCTATTGGATGAATCTTCAATGGAGAAGGTCAAGTCACCGGTGGATACGACTTTGATTATCCTATTCACGCCGACTTCCTCTTTTTCCGGATTTACTTCTCGTTTATGCTTACGTACTCGCCTCTCGTCTCTGCGCGAGTTACCGTGCAGGTAAGCGTCGAGAGGTATGGCAGGTGGCGGAGGGCCGTACACGGCGTCTGATCTGATAGCACCATGATGAGCGGCTAGCAGACTGTCGTGTTGCGAGTGCAATATGGCATTTTGGTCGGAACACTGTTCGGGGCATTGGTATCGACAGATTTGTATGGTGCATTGGAAGTGCACCTCCATCGAGTCGGGGAATTTGAACGCCTGGAAGTGGGCGTACGACAGTACGGATGCGCTGGCGCCGAAGTTTTTAATTTTGGTAAACCTAGACATGAGTTTTGATCTGGTAACGCAGCCTCGCTGATCGACCAGCTGTATGGGCGCTCGTTTGCCGTCGTGCGCCATACAATTACGCACCAACATGTCGAATTTAGCGTCGTCGTCTTTGATGGCCAACACCATGGTCATCGTTTGACCTATTTTCACCAAACCTGACACTTCGGAGGCCCAAGGGCCTTTGCCAACTTGTATTTGCATCCAGCATCCGACGTTATCGCCGGCAAAGTCGGCTCGTACCACGTCCAACATGTCGACTGGGAAAGGTCGAAAGGTTACCGATTTTTCGTACTGGTCGTGCCACGTGCATCTCAACTTCCTCGCCTGGTCCCAAACCTCTTGCACTTGCGGATCGTACTGGATTACGATGATATTTTCGAAATACGTGCCGGAGCCCGAATCAGCGCCGTAACCATAAAGGCCATTCTCGGTGTTGCCGGTCGTGCCGCAAGCGTGGATGCTAATCTCGAACGTGGCCGAAGTTCTACCTAATCCCGCTGGTAAATGGACGCAGTGTATATTACTGTAATGGCCTTTGCTGAAAACTATACCGTAGAATGGTTTATCAAAACCGATGAATACTTTCATCGAGTTTTTCTCGCATTTCACATCTAAATTGACTATCTTAGGCGTATCTGTGGTAGCAATGGGCCACGCGTCGTTGGCGCCGGTGTACAATTTTTCCATCGCTTCGGGTGTCTGTTTGGGTGGCGCGTTGAGCGGCGGAGGTAGCGGTGGAGGTGGACCATGGTAGGCCACATTTTGGTGATGGTTGGGGAAAGGTTTGGCAGAATGAGCGTGGTTGTGGTGTAACGGACCGGGTCCGGTATTTCGCGATGGTAACGATAGGGGTATATCTCGAGGAGGTCCTTGGTTGAATACGTGCTTAGCTGTCGTCTCCTGGTCCGGTCCCGATTCCAAAGCTACCTGGTCGGGGTTACTTGGCTCGGTATCTTCGCGATGCTGGGCGACCGCATTTTGCGAGTCGTTGTGGTCCGATGAGGAACTTTGCGACGATGAACTGGATATTGCTTCGACGACATCTACTTCCTCCCCTAGCTGAAATAGAAACGAGAAAGAACGCATTATTAACGAAATTGCCTTTTGGGTGCAATTTTTACGGATTAATGTGATTGTAAAAGTGTAAGAAAACCTCGATGTTTATGTATGGCTCCTTAGAGTTGGCGTGCAAATAATCGTGGCGTGTCTAATTCGCATTAAATTTTATTATTCGTCGTATAGAGCCCACCTCAATAAATCTTTTACGAGATGGAAGATAAATCTGACTAGGTACGATACAACTCTGGCAACTTAATTTCTACCGTATTGAAAGGTGATTTAAATTGACAGAGAAACAACAGACTTCTCAGCCTGCAGCAACCCTTTTCAAATAACCTCAACGTATATTTAATGACTCGACAAATATTTAAATAAATACCCGCCAATACGATTCGTTACCAAATATACATCCTCATTACCACACAAAAATGTACACTCATTGGAAACATACAACCTACAGTCCTACATCTTCATTACAAAAACCATATCTACCATTCTAGGCACATGCCACAAAACAAATCGTATATTTCAGCATTAACACCTCATTGGTCGAAAGAAGAAAAAAATTCTAAGCATCTCGATAAATCATTCGCGTCTACTCGAATTAAATCTCACATTTATGATAGCCATCCGCGGAGGACATCGTTAGGTATCGTAAAATTTTACGACATTTTATCCACAAACAACTCACTTTTCTAATTAGCATATACGCGAATCGATCTATAATAAAATTCGCACTAAACGGTAGCCCGTATTTTATACACAAGTACGAGTTTCAAATACCTATATCAACCCATCTAACGAGATACACACTCGAGTCTCGTCCATTAATGGCAACGAGCGCGCAGCTCTATATGTGGCAAATATTGAGTTTGAATTTTTTAATAAATATAAATGGTGACAAATTTTTTACAACTTATTCCGTGAGTTCTAACGGAACCTGTTTGGGTGTTGTAATTTTACTAGTTTGGACAACAATTAGAGTGATATAATGGGTGTTTTTTTTTTTTTATTCGAATACAAATGCCCGTATAATGGATAATTACATATAATGAGTGGCTGTATCGTAAAATTTCTTGTAAATCTGCGAGACGAGCGCGAACGAACACCAAGACCTACTTTGGTTATGACGGTGACGTCATTGGCTATAAGAAATTTTTATCAATGAGGATAATTTATTATAATAGGTTTGCTTTCATTTTTTATTAGAAAGAACTTTCGGTCGTAAAATTTTTTTATCGATAAATACACTTATCGAACAATTTGGCAAGGTGTTGGAAAATCACCTTATTATCATATAAATTTAAATCCTTATTAAGTAGACTTTTTAAAGACTTTTTAAATTTATTGTAAGGTGTGATTCTACTAGCTGAAGTTATTGAAAATGTTTACCTAAACATGCGGGTTAATTTGTGGATCAAGGTCGTATTTTCTAGAGGTAGAAAATACCTGAAAAATGTCGGGAGACAACCAACAGAAGCGAAGCTTTAGTTGCATGATCGTTCTGTAGGTAACGTTTGAAGTGGAATGATATAAAAAATTGATAGTTTTGGAACATTAAATTGTTCGAAATTGGAACATTTTTAAAAATGTCTGATTAAAAATTTTCAAATAGTAAAAATTCTTCAGCATTGAGTTTCCAAAAAAGTAGAATTTTTGAAACTGTCAAATTTTCCAAAACTGTTGAAATTTTCAAAATTATGAAATTCGTCAACCTTAATACCAAAGTTGCCAAACTATCCAAAATCGTCAAATTTTTCAAAACTGTCAAATTTTTCAAAATTGACAAATTTGTCAAAGTTGTCAAATTTTTCAAAATTGACTCCAAGACTGTTGAAGTTTTCAATGCTGTCAAATGTACCAAAACGATTAGTTCTTCGAGATTTTGAAATTCTTTAACCATAACAATTTTTCAACAATGCAAATTTTCGCCAAATTTTCATATTGTCCAGAATTGTAAAATTTTGCAAAATCGTTCAACTTTTCAGAATTTTTAAATTTTCCAAAATTGCTCATTTGCTCAAAATTGCAAAATTTTTAAATATTTTTTAAAAATTCAATCTTTAAAAAAAAATTTCAAATGCGAATTTTGAAAAATTTATAAAATACCTAATTTTCCTCATCATGAATACGCCAACTTTGATTTTAAACATAATTCAGAAAAATTTCTCTGAAGAAGCGAAACCGAGCAGACGCGCAGTCTACCTTCTTCTAGGACGAGGCTCCATTAAAGAAATCCCGCTGAATCGGGCGTTACTTGTTTTGCATATACGTGCGCCGTTTCATCGCTTGGTTCACTTTCACATGAGCAAAACTCACGCATTCCTGAATGAACGAAGCGACGTATTCGATTCAAACGCCTCTATGGCATTCGAACCAAACACCTGTCGTAATTTAATTCGTCTTTCCTTCCAGTAACGAGCCACCAATGAAGTGAATTTTTCACAAACTTGAAGAATTCACAAGCCATCATTCAACCTAACACATTCGCTACTACATATTATAGTTATCTTCGACTCTCCGCAAGCGTAAAAAAGATTGCACTTGAATCTAGGCGATGATGGCGACGATAAAGGTGAAAAAATTTGAGAAAACTTCACGAAAACGAACCAGTCTACGTACTCTTTGAAAAACGATAACATCTCTTCATGGTACAAACCGTGAACTACGTTCATATGCCGGAATCTTATGCGTGGTGTATACGTTTCGTGGTACACAACTACACAATATAAAAACGCATCTAGTTAATTTTGGAACGTTTAACACGCCGCGCCGCGCCATACCTACTCATGGGCAGCTACGAAGCGAGGGGAATAGACCTACATCAATATTCTCATCGTTATAGAAGTTCGCATTAGCACGCATGGGAAACGTTATCACTTTTACGGATTCTCTAGTTGGACGAATCAACACCTCAGACTCGCAGAGGCAGAGCCAAACTCGACAGTTTTCTTGAGTAAAAATCTGTCCACTGCCGGTGTATCGGTCAAGACTTGAGAGAAACCCTAAACGGATGTTGCGTAGACGCGATAACGGTGAAAATTCGGTTTTTATAAAATGTATGCCAACATTTCACCAATTAAGGCTCACGGAAGACTAGGTTCTTCTTTACAACTGGATTATTGGAACTAGGCAAGTTTGATGCATCTCGATTTGTTCTTTGTTGCATACCATGCAAACGTGATAACAATACTGATAAGTTGAACAACTTTATTTTAACGCATACAATGTACTTTTTGCTGCTGCAGTTGGCCGTGTCGTCTCGTCCGTATGAGTATATGGCAGCGTACTACAAACCGGATGTTCTCGCTTGGTCATTTCAAATTGTAATTAACTGTGTACTTTTTCCATGTATTCGTTTTATTATTGTGACTATTCTGTATTGCACGTACCACCGTATAGGTAGGTATATGATGCGCAGTTCAATACTGGTATTATGATGTTCGATGCGCTAAAAGTGTTGTATGTGGGTTAAAGAAGATCAAGTTTTTTTTTCCTAAGATATTGATGCTGCTGTTTTGAAGAGAAAAAAAGTTTGAACAGAAATGGTATTTTTTTCTTTTCGAAATTTCTTGTTGAGAAATCGATGTATCAAAGATTTTTGTCGAAAAAAAAATCTCAAATTGGGTACAAAAGAAAATATCATTATTGAAAAAATTGGAAATGTTTTTGGCTGGAAAAGTAGGGGGGAAAATGTATTAGAAGTATTGAGGAGATTGCCAAAAAAAATTCAATAAAAAAATTGGAAATTTTTCGCAACAAAAGAACGAAAAAAAAATCATGGAGAAAAATAAAAGTTCTATCAAAAATATTGATCATTTTTTCATTAAAAAATTTGCAAAATTATTACCAACTGATTTTTCATTTTAAAAAACTGATATTTATCTATTAAACAAAATAAAATGAAAAGTTTCTCATCAAAAATTGATGAAATTTTACATTAAGTATTCGACAAAATTTTCCATCTAAAAAAATGAGCAACATGCAAAAAAAAATTCAAAAAAATTTCATGAAAAAAAATTACAATAATTATTTTCCGTACAATAAATTTTCTGTTTAAAGAATAACATTTTCCGTTTTTAAAAAAATTAAAACATTTTCTATCTCTTTTTCTATAGAATACTGATAAGATTTTCCATTAAAAAAATAACAAAATTCGAAAATCGACAGGATTTTCCACAAAAAAAAAAAAAAATTCTCATAAAATAATGAACTCCTTAATGAAGTGATAACATTTTCTCTTTATGAAAAATCGGTGAAAATTTTTTACTGAGAAAATTTACTTACAGCTTTCTCTATGTAGGTATAGAAAAATTGACAAAATTCTCCCATAGTGATATTGAAACAATTTTCTGTAAAAAGTTGGCAACATTTTCCATAAGAATTTCCCATTAAATTTTTTTTTCATTTACAAAAATTGAGAAAAGTTACCATAAGAATCAACAGAATTTTCCAAAAAAAAAAATCCAAGAAATCAACAATTGCCACTTTTAAAAAATCTGACGAAATTTCCCTCATCAAGTGATAACATTTTCCATAAAAAATTCAGAGAAAATTCTTCATCGAAAAAATTTACAGAATTCCTGATACATAATTAGAAAAATTTACTTAGTTATATTTCCCATAAAAAAATTTATTTTTCATTTTTTTCCATTAAAAATTTACAAAATTTTTTGCAGAAAAATGAGCATAACTTAAAATTAAAACAATTTTTCGTTAAAAAAAGTAGACAGAATTTTTCATAAAAAATTGACAAAATTTCCTGTGAAAAAAATTTAACAAAAACTCCCATAAAAACAGATGACAATATTTTTCAGTTAAAAAATCGACAACATTTTTGTCAAATGGGAGAAATTCAAAATATTATGCGATGGGCTGCGGTTATGAAATTTTTCATACAATACCTATTATAAGCCCACATTTCGGCATGTATTCAGATGGGGCGACGTCCTTGTACGATATCAATTGTATGTAAATGACAGTTGCAGCCATAATCTCTGTCTAACGTAGGTACATACAAGCGTCTAGTATTCGAAGAATTCTGTCTTTCACGCCTTCACTTTGACACTTACTGACTTAATTAGTATCATTCAAAATTGAAATATGCTTTATAAAAGATCGATCAATGCTCTACGCTTGAATAATTTCTAATTCAAATTGGCAATTTAATTTCCACATTGTAATTACCATTGGTTACACCTCACAGGCTCAGCCCTTTTCGTAATGTCAGAGAACGAGTGTAGATGAGATGAGTACATACGATGGAATGGGGACACGTATAGAACCATACGAGTAGAATATGGCAGAAAGGTTTGCAGAATTTTTCCGAATCACTTGGGAAATTTCTTTTCTGGCTTAAATTTTTTTTTTTTTTAATAGGTACCTTTGAAAAAACAGTCTCTAAGGACCGAATTTCTATCGTAGAAAGTCTCCCAAACTCTTCGAATAGTTGTAAGTACCAAAGCCAAAGAACCAGAGTACGCACATCAAAGCTCTATTATAGCACACGACCAGCTCACTCCACCAAACCCACCTCCGACTTTGCAATTCATAAATCCAATAAATTCTCAAACTTACCCCTGTATTCAGAAGTAAAACGGCCAGGAGGGCATATAGTAACCGCATAACTTTCCTTACTCAGGTAACCGAAGCCAGATTTGAGTATTGGCCGATTGATACATGCAGTCTGCAATTCGACGAAATCTGAAACCAAAAGTAATTACATAATTATGCGCCGGCACGATCACATCAGCCAAATGCAGAGTAAAATAAAAAAAAATTACTGCTCCTGTTTCATCGATGACCCTAAAATAGCTCGAATAATTATCGAATATGCACTGCGCGACGTCCACTCGTATATATGGTCGCGTTATAACAAACGCAAAGCGAGAAATCTACCACCAGTTCGACAAGGTCCGAACTAGAGCATTAGGCCAGAGGTTAGCGCGGTTTTTTATCCATTTTTCACATATAAACCGGTATACTCGATGTAATTTCGAGTTATTAACATAATGAGTTTACATTCCTTTTGGGCAGGTTTTTTTTTGGCTCCATCCCGCGGTGCTCGTAATTTCACTGAATTTCCAAAAAAAAAAATTCATTGTCGGAGCTGGAAAACGAACGTAAGTGTACTTTCCCACAATGTCCTTGGTGTGTAGGTACAAAAGTATTCGGCACGATTCACTTTTTTTTCCACGCAGAGAGATATTTAGGCGACGCGACGAAATTCTTAAAATAAATGTACGAAATATTCGGCACCAATTAGGTATCAACTACCTAGGTAGATACGAGTATAAGAACCTTATCGTAATATGAATCTCGTGCCGCATTTTCCACAGTCGAATTTTTCACTAACAAAGTAATTAAATCAATTAAACGATTCGTGCCGCTTGTGCGAGGGTGTGTGTGTGCAAGTGCAAGTCGACTAAATCTAGTACAATGTTTTCATAATTCATAAGTAAAGTAATTAATACGTGTATTACATTGGCGATTTATGATTTCGTTCGTGCCTTCTACAGCTAGTTCACAGATGCGGTTTTATCTTCAATTAAATTAATCATAAGTCCAACACACTCTACATACCGCGATGGTCACTTTAATTACGCTTTCTTAATACGTTCTTCTTACTATTTGTCCTTCTTTATAAGTACGATGATATTAATTAAGAACTGAACACTTTTCCTCCTAACAAACTATCAACACAGGAAAGAAATTTTTTCGGGAGAAAAAAAAACAAAATCTGTTCTTAACCAAGGTCGTTTTTTGACCGCGTGTCCGGCATAAAAGATCACTTGTGACACGATTCTGTACGTAGACGTAGGTACCTACATATGTAGGTAGGTATACGTATAAGACTAAACGCTAAAACCGTCGCAATCAGCGGGTATTTAACGTGAACAAACATATAAGACTGGCGATAGCCGTGGAAAAAAAATGTTTTGAAAAATAGTAAAAGTACGTGTTGCGAGCGATGTTCGCGCGCGTCTTAGGTGACATTAAGATAATTTATGGCTAAAAACCAGCTAAGGTGTGGATCGTCCAACTAACCTGTTTTGTTTATTCAACTTACTACAACGCCGGATCGGTTTCATTGATTATAACGATAACGAAAACACTTGACAAGGCGGTGATCTATGGCGAATGGAATTCGACATCGATGGAACGAAGCCTTCTGTGAGATTTTCGTTCGCATCTTTTATGGAAATTCGTAGATAGATATACAGGTACTTGGGCCGGATTTTCAAACATTTCGGGTAATTGAGTAGAAATTCCGAACAAGTTCAAGGTTGCCTTTTCCCCCATGTTTATCTGGTTTTTTTGATCTGATTTCGAATGACGTAAGGTATAC
This sequence comes from Paracoccus marginatus, assembly GCA_900065295.1. Lineage (NCBI taxonomy): Eukaryota > Metazoa > Arthropoda > Insecta > Hemiptera > Pseudococcidae > Paracoccus > Paracoccus marginatus. The sequence goes on from FIZT01046547.1 coordinate 17,136, forward strand.
ACAGTCACTAAAATGTGAGTCGGAATGATGCTAATATTTTTTTCCATTCGTCTATTTTTTTTTTCAACTTTTTAGCATTCCGAATGAAGGAGTAAATTTTTCTGGTTTTTTTTTTTTGAAATATTTTATTCGAACCAACTCTCAACCTTTTAAATCCAAAATTTGGAGAAAAATTCAAAATCGAGATATCCTCTCGATGTCAGTTCCGGTTCAAGATTTTAATCTCAACAGCCACTCGATGAACATGCGAGATAAGAAAAAAGCAAGTGTACGCACGATTCAAACCGTAGATGCCTTTCTTTTTCGTCATATTTTTGGTTAAAAACTTTTTTTAAATATTCCAAAGGTATTCGAATAATCTGACTTTGTTTCTATTCTCGTTCCATTTAAGTATCAAACTACTTTTTTGAGCAACATTGGGTGATTTTAGATCACGTTTGATGTTTTTGAATAATGTTGAGGATGGAATTTTTGAGGTTGACGGGGGAAGGGGAGAGGTAAGGGGGTAAACGAAATTATTCTTGATCCAAATGACCAGCTGCGAGACGATTGAAGCGATGTGAGTAAATTTTCAATGCATAAATTTTCGACTCAATTCTTGAAAAAATGATTTTTGAGCAAATTTTACGAAAAAAAGATTTTAAATGGAAAATTTTTTTACAAATTTTTTTAAAAACTCTTTTCAACTGGAAATTTGTATTTCAGAGTAAATTAAGAGAGAAAAGAGAATTCGACTTCAAATTTTGAAATTTTTCAGAATAATCTTTTTAAATTTTTGAGCCAAAATCTGATCAGAGAACATTCCTCTCTCTCTCTTTCTCTCTCTCTTTCTCTCTCTCTCGCATCCATCTTTGGTAACTAGAATAATGAATTTTTCAACGGAAAATAAACTCACCAAAAATCAGTAAAAAAAATAGGAAAAAAATCAGTTATAAAAAATAGGCAGGTGAATCGACTCGAAAAAAATAAAATAACATTTTTTTCAAATTTTGGGCCAAATTTCCCGCTCGAATGAAAATTTAAAACCATGAAATTTTTAAATTTCCGGTTCGAGGTTTCAACCTAAAAAAAATATCGGAATCAGTGACCTAATTATCGTGTAAATTTTGGCAAAAGGAAAAGTGCTAAATAGTTGAGAAGATATTTTATAATTCCACCGAATAATTCGAGGGGAGGTCAATTTTCCAACAAAAAAAAAGCTCACAAAAATTCACTTTCAAGACAAATTGAAAATTCGTAATTTTTAAAAAATTTTCTTTAATCTTCTCATAGGTAACTCTCCATGTTTCCTGTTATGCCATCAACGCATCTCGAGCCCACGAGCCGGCCATCTAATTCTACCCTATCAAAACAAAGCCGTCTGTAGAGCTAATGGGCGAATACCGCAGAAGGTATAATTTTTCGAACAAAGCTAAACACTTTACAATACAAGTATAATCAGTCCATCGCAAATAACAGGTCCCCATGGTGAGTTTCTCATTGAAATATAGTTAGCAGAAATAGGCATCTGGGTACACGTAACGTACCTCTGGTACCTACACGTCTATAATACTCTGGCAGTCGCGTACTTATGCAAATCCATAAATATGAATAATTTAACAATACTCATACTGCCCAAAGAGAAAAGTATTCCGAGTCAAACTTGGACATGATTTACACAACCAGGCCAATGTCGAGGATTGTTACAAAATTCACATCTTTGTATAAAGCTAGGAAAAATCACAACCGACTGGTCCGCATCCTCAACTCGGGGAATACTGGGTAGGTAGGTACTTATTCCCTGCTAAATACGTTGGCCACGCCGTCTCGCGCTCGTAATAAATCCGCACATTGTTGTAGCGTGCGATAACTTTCATTAAACGCGCTAATCTGCCGCAAAACAAACCTCGAATTTGCATAAATTGATTGCTCGAATGGCATTGGCATTGGTACTTGAACTTGCGCTCGGCGCAGCATAGTACATACTCGTACATTCAATACACCAAGTTGAATCTCGAATCTATCCGACTAAACCGGTACTTGACCTAATGCTATTTACTTGCACAATTTCGATCGTTTTTTTTTTCCTTCTTTATCGCAGCGCCTACGAGTTAAATCAAGATCAAGGTTAATTGGGTCTATCTCTATGCTCAAGTTGGATTCATGTTCTCGATGCATTTTTTAGACGAATTTTTTTCGTGAACACTTTCTTTTTTTTGCGTTACTTATTCGGCTGGTGAAATTTTTGTTTGATTAGGACGCCGAGTGCATCGCTCGTCGCCGCATACTTTCTTCGTTGTGCATTTTAATTTCGTTTGACATCGTTTTTTTTCACTTCAAGCCTTTTTGTAAAACCAGACAGGAGAGTAAGAGGATAAAAAATTGAAAAAATTTCGAGTACATCGGGGAAATCATCGATGTTGTTTTTTTTAAATAGGTAGTAATTATTTCCGTCCTATTGTCTTCTGTTTGATGAAGGAAGAGAGAGAGGGGAGGGAAAAAATTTCAAAAATTAAAAAAATTTCAGTGTTGCCTTTTTTAAAAAATAATTTACAGTCTCCTATGTTCTGTTTGGTGGAGGGGGGGGGGGGGCAGAGAAATGTTAAAAATTTCAAAATATTGAAAAATCAAAAATTATCAGCGCATTGCCTTTTTTTAAATAACAATATTTTTCATGATCCCATTTTCTTTTATTTGACGAGAGGAGAGGAGAAGAAAACAAGACAAAAATTTTTGGTTATTTTGAAAATTGAAAAATTATCAGTGTTGCCTTTTTCAATGCACAAAAAAAATTGCAGGAAAAAACGAAATAATTCTCAACTTTAATTATTTGATGGAAAGCATGTTTCTGAATTATGCGTTTTTCTGGTACACCGATGATTTTCGAATAAAAGCACGACAATATCGAGGATTAATAAAATTAAAAATTTTGTAATTCAAATAAAAAATCAAAAAATAGTGAAAAGTCTTAGATTCCTTGGGCTGATACCCACAAATCTTTCTGAAATTTTGGTATAGAGTCGAAAAATTCGAATCTTTGATTTTCCCGCCAAAACTTCAGTAAACCGGAATTTGCCATCAAAAAACTTGATTTATGAAAAAAAATCGTTTATTGAATTTCTTTTATTTTACGAAAATAAATTTTCATTTTCACGTATTTCCCGCAATTTTTGGCATGGCAAGTTGAACTTATAGGGGGGGGGGGGGGCCAAGAAA
>FIZT01046562.1:0-21714 GCA_900065295.1 Paracoccus marginatus
AATCCACCCCTATGTGTTGAAAAATCTAATTTTTCAAGTTTTGCCAAAATTGTCGCAAAACGTGTCTAGATGGGGGTAATTTGACCCGCAAAAACCAAATCTGGCATTAGAATCTTTATTTGACAAAAATTGACTCATCTAAGGGTGGAAAAGGGGTGAAAAAATCAGTTTTTTGCATTTTTGAAGGTCTTCCTATGTGACGGGAAGGGATGGCCCTCCGAGCCTAGGTGGTAACACTGAGGTTCCAGATATTCCCCCAGCCGAAGACCTAGTCCCTACCTCATTTTCCTTTGACTATAGTCAAAGTCATTTTCTCACGAGCAGAGAAACTCTTCTGCATGCATAGATTACATTTTCTGCCTTCATTCTTCATTTCTCAAGTTCTCACCTTTTTTTCTCACAAAAGTGGAGTAACAAGAACAACAAAACACACAAAACTCGACTAATTATAAGTATTCTGAAAATCACAATGAATTCGACTCCCCTCCTCCAATTCAAAGCTCATTTTGACTGACTATATACTCGCTTCTCGTAGTCTTATCTGTCGCTGCAAGCAGCTCTAAATCATCATCTGCCGAAAGAATTCATCGTGTTGAAAATTTATATTTAATATTCTGCCAATTGGATGCGATTCCGTTCGAGTGGGTACTTGACGTACGCGATAATTCTTTGACGATATTCTCTCGTATTGTTAACTAGATTTGAAATTTCGTATCGACGATATACTAAAAACGACGAATTAATTAGCTCTCGCAGACGCGTCATCCAGTCAGAAGCTACGAATAAAGCTGTGTGAAAAATATCTCATCTGGCATTGATCAGATTAAACGTGCCGTAGAAGTGGTGCGCGACAAACAGTTCAAAGATACTCGTAATCGTAAACGGTGGAGCGGCGCAACGCCGACGCGTATTACTACGAATAATACGAAATTATTCCAGTTTCGATATCAAGGGAAAAACAAAAACATACGAGTGTGAGAATTGTGTATATGTAGTAGGTACCTAACCTATACGCGATTCGCATATACGGAATATTGTTTTGTGTTTCTTCGCGTCCACTGTTCTTTGTTTGAGGAAAAAATATACAGACGAAGAGGGTAGAGATGTGGAAATGAAAGTATGCGGTTTACTAGCTCTCGAAATATTGTATATTATAAGAGATGCGCTAACGAAAACCCATTGTTTTGCGTACTCGTATTAAGCGGAAACTCGGTTTTCGGGGTAGGATTTTTTTCTTCCAAGTTGGCATAATAAAAAGAATATCGCGAGCTCGACAGGCGTAAAATTTCGTACTTGGCCGACGGCGTAAATTAGCTTACACAGAGATTTCAATTTAAAAAATACACCACCAAGTGGCTTTTCACTCGCATAGAACGAGAAACAAACCGCAACGAAAAGTAACGTTAATTTGCATATTTGGTCAGTTGTCCGAATCTGTTTCTGCTGGCCTGGATTTATAGCAAAATTAAAAATTTAAATTATGCCCGGATTCGAAAAAAGTAACGTTTAATTGATGGTCAAGCCATAAGAAAAAGGCATTCGCAGAAGCACGTGATATGAAATTTGATCCTTACGTGAGGGATTTTTCTAATTCGCGTAAGTAATTATCGCGCGTAGTACACGATGCAAACTTCGTCATCGCCAGTAAATTTACGCTTAATTGAGCCCATTTGTTGGCGTTTCCTTTCCTATTTCTTTGACAAAAACAACGCCGAAAAATACTAGGTATTTAAACGAATAGCTCCCCAGAGTCGAATTTGCCCAACGAACGGTGCGGCCAACGGTATTAATTTTTCATCGACATTGCGCTGTAGTCGTTTATAAGTACTATAATCGTCTTTCGAGAGGCTAACGTGACAAAATCGTTGTTTCGCGAAAAGTTTATCAATTTAGATAAATATTCATGCGAAATGTTTTCTTCGGAGGGAAAAAAAAGAATCTGTAATTAAAAAGTTTTTCTCATAAAACTGTAAGCAGGTACCTGCTACCTAGTTGTAAGTTTACTGAGATGATTTTGACCCGTTGCCTCGTAGGCTTGGTTTAATTTTTTTTTCGACTGTACATCGCGTGAAATGAAACATCGATTTTAGAAAACTTGACCAAATTGACCAAAATTGCTCTATTGTAGGCTACGCGGTTGAAAGTTCAAAAAAGAAAGACATACCTGTCCCAAAATGGAACATTCATATTATAATTTTACGAGCAGATTCGCACGCGTGGAAGAAAACCCAACCAGTGTTTGGAGTCTGAACGAAGCAAAAAAGCTGTCAAATAGTTCGTACGCTGCTTTATACGTGTTCGTGGTCGATAAATTGCCGAGTTATTCGATTACAAGGGTAAAAAATATTGGTATAGTCAGCAAACATTGGCAAATACAAGTAGAATAATGGTATCGTCGTCAGCTTGCAGGAGCAATAAAAAATTTTGAAAGCTTTTGTTAAATTATATGTACTTGTGCAGTCTTCTGTGCGCCATAAAAAAAAGAAGAGAAAAGGGGTAAAAAGTGAGAATTACTCAAAAAAAACTCATTTACAGTACCCACATAATTCACTATGCACAAAAATGTCACCCTTTCGCGTTAATCGAATAGAGACAAACAAACGAATGCTCTCCATAACAATGATAAAGTTAGCCCCAAAATACAAGCAAAAATGTCAACCACTTCTAACGTTAAAGTTAATCAAATACGTAGTCTTTCTAATCTTTCTCTTTTCAATCGGTGAGAATCTCTTCGAAATTCCATTTTGAAAAGAAACAATTCGGCGATGCAGACGGTATAATCGTACAATCGTGAGCGCCATAGGTACCTAGCCCTACTTTCTCCAGCGAAAAAAGAGTATCATTTGTAAAATGAGAGCACTCAAGTCAAGAATTATACTCGCCTTTCGTATGTATTTTACCGGTTGCCAAAAAGAACAAAAAATAAGAAACTCGACACCGTTTTGAGGTAAGCTGACAAAAATATCGGGTACGATTAATTCGGCCATTAAGCAACAACATAACCGTTGATGCAGTCGCAAAAAGTAAGGGAGAGTACGTAGAACGCACATGTGTTCGGCCTGTTGCTGGAATTTATGGGAGAAATTGTACCGTCGAGGGAGCTGCGAAGTGTGTACATTAACCGGAAAGGTTTTCATTAGGTACTGGAATGTATTAAAGTTCATGAGCAGCGTGCGATAATAGCTTAAGCGATAGGGGCTGCGTTGTGGGTGAAGGGGAAAAAGAGCGAAAAAAAGAAATAGAACCGACAATGCGTTAATAATGTTAAACATTCAAAGAACGCTTTTCAAATCTCGCGAGGCAAAGTTTAAAGTTTTTGGGAAAAGTTTTTGGTAAAATGATGTTTGAAAATATTATAAATGTGAAGGGTACAGTAGAGGGAGTTACCTGAGCGTCGAGTTAAACTTTGTAACGTGGATTTTCACCGAAACAGGAAACATATTACTGTGGAGTCGGCAACGTATCGCTGTTTTATATATTTATTGCTCGATGTTGGTTTTTTTGTTGCGGTTTTGAATGCGTGAAAAATGTTTTTAGACGTATTGATAGAGATTTTCTCATTATGAAGTGTTCGAGTTTTGGTCTATTTTTCTCTACTGATGACGTGGAAATGTATTTCCGTTGCCGGAAATGGGGATGTTGCGAGAGTTCGCCGAATGTATGATGGCGATTTATTGACGCGAATGTTGAATTCTACTCCATGTCAAGGTTATTTGTATCATGCTAACTTCGCATTTTGCTATTTCAGAACCTGTCGCCGAAATTTCCGGTGCCCCGGAGATCTTCGTTAGCCAAAGTAGTAATATTTTCCTCACGTGTACTATCAAATACAGTCCGGAACCTCCATCGTTTATTCGATGGTATCATAACGAACGGGTTTGTATTCCTTCACCCGACTAAAAGATGTTATTGCGTGTCTCTTTAATGCCTACCTACTTACTTACTTGCCTATTTTTAATTTTTGATTTCAGATAATAAATTACGACTCACCCAGAGGAGGCGTGAACGTAATCACAGAGAAAGGTGATATCACCATTAGTTACTTAATTATTCAGAAATCTCAGATCACAGATTCTGGAAGATTTTATTGTTGCCCGTCAAATGCTAAAAAAGCTAGCGTTATGGTTCATGTGGTACAAGGTGAGTGCGTGTCAAATAAGTTGCCTATACGACGCGACGGTTTCAATATTTCTAACTATTCAACTTTTTCATATTTTCAGCCGATAGCCCAGCAGCAATGCAAAAAAGCTCAACAAGTTTTCAAAACCCTTCAATTCACATGTTCATGACGATATGTTCACTGCTTTTTATAAGTCTTCGATGATAAACGTAAAATGTGATAAATGATGTAAAGTATAACGATATTTTATACAAAAAAGGGATGTAAAAGAAAAAAATTTGTACAGAAAATATACGGTCGTTTTGTAATTATAATTAATTTATTATTAAGCCTCGGAAAAGGACTCGGGCAACGGTGTAATCATGATGGTCGACGAGCGTGTTGTAGATTTTTGTGCCGTCGAGAGAGAAGAAGGAAAGTATAAAAAAAAGAAGTTTCATAAAAGAGAAAAACTTTATTACTTTACGATTCTTTTGCTAAGTTTATTATGTTTTCAGCAAACGTGTCACTCTGTATTGTTTAAATTTAACGAACCAAGCTAATTTTTTTCTTCCGACGATTTCCGTTGTATACTCGTTGTTACCATTAATGTAAATGTTAGTACGCAACATTGTTATAACGGTTTCGGTAATATATTATTATATAATTTATACGTGCGCTTTTTTCAATTTTGGCGTATTTTTTTTTTTTTTTTCAGAAACACTCTGAACCTATGGAATACGATATTTTTTCAATGATTTCAACGTTTTTATGGTATCCAATAGGGTTTTTTTTGAAAAGGTCGTAAAATATAGGTATGCGGTACAGGTATCTATTTGAATAACGAGTTTGATGTTAGTTAGTTCATTGTGTACAAGTACTGGGACGTATTGGGCATTGTAGAATAAGAAATGGTAGACCGCCAAATAGTATTATTTGTGATTTTACGCAACTAGGAAAAAAAATTATTGATGAAAAATTTCAATTTTGAATAAACTGAAAAACCGAGCTGGCGCTCTACCTAACATTGAAGACATTCCGAGTGGCGAGTACCAACTACCAACCTATGAGGAAACCGATTTAATAACCACTGGAGTACCCAGCCAGCTCACTTTCTTGTAGGTATAGCTTTCTTAGTTCTTCATCTCTCGACCAACATTTTTCTCTGGTAACAACAGTGCAACTGCAAAACAACAGAGTTTGACTTTTGGACAACTACTGAAATGAATTCAATATTTTAAAGTAAAATAAAAGCTGTTGTGCTGATGACTTTCAATTACAAATTTACAATTGCGCAGTGAGCGCGAACTAAAAAACTGAAATAAGTTTTCAAATATGCGATCACTAAAACCATTGCATAATTATTTAATGAAGAAAAAACAACAGTTACCAACAAATTACAATCATCGCAAAAAAAAATAAAAATAAAAAACTGAAAAAAATGAGATTGTCTATGTTCACAACACTTTCGGAACACGAACGAACGACCGACCGATTCAATTGCTCGATCACCAAAGTTCGACAATGTTCTTACATCGGTTTTGTTTTTCAAACATCACTTTCACTCATCTACTGAAGTAAAAATAAATTGATTTCATTACGATTACGAAGTAGTGAATTACTTCACATTTTACAAAAAATACACTACTAAACAAACTTGCCAGTTGATGAATAATCATATCATTCATCATTTGAATAAAATTGTGTATTGGAGAAGATGTGAAATAATTCAACTTCAAGTACATACCTATTGTAAATATGGTTATCGAAATTCAAAAAATTGAAACAGTGATGCATGCAGTTCGTGGTTTTGAGTGTCAAGCCTTCTTCTATAGAAAATTCTATAATGATCAGCAATGCAATTTCCTCAATTTGGTCAAAATTTTGCGAAGAGATGGCCACAAGTTTAGTAAAAGAACCTCCAGGTGCTCAGAAGGCAGGTTTAGTATCTAACACTACAGATAAAGTTTTTACAACGCATCTCAAGGTACTGATTAAATATTAATGAACAAAGCATACATTTCTTAGATCTTGTCATAATTATGAATGTTGTGCAATGTAAATTATTTCAGTAATCAATCATATTGTATCTGTGCAAATGGATGCATTTTAGCGATTCAGTACCATCAGTACCTTGAGATGCGTGGTAATAACCATATTATTAGGCTCTTTTACTGAATTCGTTGCCTTCTCTTCGCAAAATTTTAGACAAAATTGAGGAAATTGCATTGCTGATCATTATAAAATTCTATAGAAGAAGGGTTGATACTCGAAAACACAGCGTGCGGCGTACAGGAGTGCTTACATTTTTTCAATTTTTAGATGAACATCCTTTTACGAAACATGAAAAATGTTTCAAAATAAAATTTACTATGTTTTAAAATGATTATTTTCAAATTTTGTGCAAGTGTGAAGTTACTCGGAAGCTGCCCATAATTCGAACATAAAAGAACGAGTTTGGTCTGGTTCTTCGGTCGCATGTTCCGAAAGTGTTGTGAACATAGACAATCTCTTTTAATTTCACATGCATCACACAGATGTCATTGTTGTCGTGACTTGTCGTTCAACCAGCGTTCAACACTCCAAACCAAACAACCAATAGGAATAAAACAAGTTCGTCTTCGTTGCAAAAAAGTGATGACCGATGAAAATTACAATAATCTGTCAAAAAATATTGAGAACATCGGAAAATTCTTATTTGACATACGTTTGTTTTATTTGATTTATCGTTTCTCATATTACCGGTAACCTAATTACTAACTTGATCGTGTAGTGTGCTTCATTATTTAGACATCGTTAATAGTGAGACTGATTTACTAAAAGTCGAGTTTTTTTCTATACTCGAAAAAACCACTGTCTACTTGGTTGATTTAAATTGGTGACCCAGTGTAATTTGTATTAGTTATTTTATAGTTAATCTCTGTCTACAAACTTAGTAATGAGACGTGTGATCAGTTCAAGAGATTTATTACGTCTCTGCGGTTTGTTCTTCTGTCTAAGTAATGTTGTACCGGTGTTATCAGAACTACAAAGAGATGAATGCGAAGGTGATAAATCCGTTTTGAAATTACTTTATAACATATTTCCAAAGTGCAATTTGATCTCATTCATATGCTTTGCAGTTTGCTTCGGTGTAATCGAGAGATTCAGCTTGAATTTATCCGATGAACACAAGAAAGATCACAAATTAATTGAAGGAGAATTCAAGAAATATTGCAAAGGAGCCAAAAATCGTGAAAATAGATTCGTAAGTCTTTTCAGCAAATCGTTATTCAAAATCTTCGTATATTCATTGTTTTCCTTTTTGTAGTGTTATTATCTCGGTGGCTTGGAAGAATCGGCTACTGGAATATTGAGCGAATTATCCAAACCATTGACCTATTCTTTACCGGTACACAAAATCTGTGAAAAACTGAAACGAAAAGACGCTCAAATCTGTGATCTAAGATATGGTAAATTTCGTTTCACTATTAAAGGAACTATTCGTACTTTTTCATCTCATTTGTAATTTTTTAATATTATTTCTTCAGAAAAAGTTATTGATTTCAAAACTGTGGACTTGCGAAAACTGAAAGTACGCGAGTTGAAGAATATTTTAAGCAATTGGGATGAAGAATGTGATGGCTGTATCGAAAAACCAGATTTTATTAACAGAATAGAAGAATTGAAACCTAAATACGTCAGAGAAGAATTGTAATTTTGGCTCATTCCATCAACGTTTCAAGTTTCAACATCTCCTCGCAAAAGTTTCATAATTTATTAAAATTCTCTTAGTCAACTTTTTCTGTATTGAAATTTTAGTTAATCAGCTTTAATATCTGTAAATAATTTGATATTATGGTTTTGGAGATTTTGACAACTTCCTTTCAATTAAATCGTGATATTACAGCACACCTAGAATTTAATGTTTTGTATTTGTAAGAATTTTTTATTTAAGCATTTACTTACTCTACGTGATGTGTCCAGTTTTGTTATTTTTAATCTGCCCTGATTTTTTCCCCCCATAAGTTATTTATTCGATAAACATTTGTACTTGATGAAGAAATAATTTTGTTGATGGTTTCTGTTTCATTTCATTGTACAACAAAAAAGAAAAAAATACAATTCTTTATTTCGCTACGCTGCTAAACATTATAAACTTTATTAAAGTTTTAATCATTAAGCAGCGACGCGTGTTTTAAAACACTAGGTGTTGATAAATTTCAAAACCGTATGAAATTGAATTTCAATAGCTACGATTTAAACACATCGACGTCATAAAACGAAAGGCTTATTCGAACGCGTAGGTCAATATCTCTAAAATTATTTTAGGTACGTAAAAACATGAAAATTCGATTTTTAGAAAGACAAACACAGGCAACCGGATCACATTTCAGTCTATTGGAATACAAAACCTTTGGCAATAAGATCTTTTCTAGCTTCTTTGATCTCCTACAAGAAAAAAAAATGATAACTTGAGTAATTGGTTCCACAGTGACATAAACAATTCGAAAATGTATTACAGGATACACTCACCATTTGTAAATCCGAAGCGTCTTGGTTACAGTTGTTAAAATTGTATACTCTCCATAGAACAGTACCAGCAGAATACAGCTACCGAAATGCAAAATTCAATAAAATTATTTGAAGGTACTCAACAAATTTAAAATATAAATTACGAAGTACTTACACCGAATATGAACACCGTAAGCACAGGAAGGAGCGAAATTAAACCTCTGTATTCGTTGATGACTTCCAATTCGATAAAATGATACAATAAGGCTAACCATATAGATAAAAATGCGCATACAGCGGCCAACCAATCGATCAATTTGGTCATTTTGTAGGAATTTTAATTACTAAACCTAACTATAACCTATGTTAGCGAACGAGTACCTTCACCATTTTTCAAGTCGATGTTAACCAAAAGAGTGAGAAAATTGTTCGATAATAATATGAATGTCGTACTTCCTGCCAATATTTCAAATTTACGAGCTTCGCCTGTCGGTCTTATCGAACTTATCACCATTGACGTTTTAATAATTATCAAAAAAATACACTGTTTAGGTTTTTATCTAGTTTTTTGATGGTGAAAAGGAAACAAAGGTTAAGTGTGTTGTAAAATTTCACCTACATGAAAGCGTAATGGAAATTTTGATCATTTATTCCCACGTTCAACTCGATTCAACTTCTACGATTGTAAATCATCAATTATTCATCATCACTTGAAGTTCGTGATAATCCGCTTGTGTGATACTAAGCACAACGCGAAAAATTGGTTCTATCAATTTCACACGAAAATAACACCTGAACTTGAATTGAGAGAAAAGAAATGGACGAAGTTCGAAGTTTCTTACCAATTTCTCACGTTCAAATTTAAAATTAAAAATTTCGTTCAAAATGATAACAAACTCATTGCATTTCATGTTGCATTGTTTTTTCTTCTTCCCCTTCCATGCATGATCCTCATTTCACTTCACTTCACTTCATCATTCCCCTTCGCTCTTTCATCGCTATGTTCGGTCGTTCCTCGTTCGGTACGATATTTTTATCAAACCGACATTGTGAGTGACTTGCTGATCAAGAATAAATTGCGATGTTGATGTTATAAATTATAATTTACTACAAATTGAAGCTCTAAACCGAAATTTAAATCTAATCATGTTAACGTTAAAGTGCATTGGTGTTTTTCTATTCATCCTCATCACAGCAGGAACCAGTCAAGGTATGAATAATTCATAATTCTTTGTGAGCTCAAGACTATTGAATGTTGAATTCATTTTCATTGAATGCACTATCGAGATACTGATATATGCTTCGTATGATTTTGCACTGCGTTATGAAAATATGTGCTGGCATGCCCGTATAATTTTTTTCGTTTCTTCTTGATTACAGATCTTGATTCAACTAAAACGCCGCCGGTGTTTCCTACCAGTTATGTCACTAAAGCGATTTTATACATTCCTTACTCGGAAATCGAGGAGCCATTTTACGCTTGGTACGATGCCGATGACTCTGTCAGTAGAGTGGATTATTACGGAGGTATGAATTCATTTCATATTGCCTTTTAATCTGTAAATTCATAAAATTATTTTTTCTCCTGTAGGTATGGTGAAGACGTACCAATTACAGAAAAAAGGACAATATGGAACTATGCTTAAAATCGCTCCCATTACCACCGAACAAGAAACAAATGCAGTCACTTGTTTACAAGTTAATGGTTCAGCTGAAATAGGAAACATAACACCTCAAAATGTTTTACCAAATTTGACAAATTACGAAGTGTGTAAATCAACTGAAACAAGCTTTATAGGTAGCTTATCAGTTGCTCTAGAAAAACGTACTTTTTAGTTGATAGGTACAGAAATCATTCGTGGAATCGAGGCGGAAAAATGGCAGTTTACCGAAGTTGATGGACAGAAATTGACGAAATATACTATGTTTATTCAATACCAGGTATAACAGATACTTCAATTTTTTCAAAATAGGTCACATTAAGCAGGTGTTTTTAATTTAGCACACCTTTCCTCGTTTCTAGAAATCAACGAAAGATTCTAACGTTCAAATACCTGTTCCTGTTACATTCATAATGAAAGGCATGAATTCGATTTTTGGATCACATTTCGATCACTACTGGATTGATTACGGATATTTTTCCGATGAAAAGCCTGATTCTTCTGTTTTCGAAGTCACTGGTAAATCTTTTCAGGCTAATACGAAAAACTTTCCTTGTTTAAAATTGGTATCGAGTCTTAACAACGTATTTTGTAGATATGACTTGTCGGTCGTTCCCTGGCCCTGGTATTGATCACGTATACACATTCAACCCGATACGCGAATTCATCGAAGGATACGATTACCACGTAGACGCAGCTTTTGATCAGTTTAAAAAAGCTCACAACAAAGAATATGACCCCAAAGAGCATCCTTACAGAAGAGAAGCCTTCAAACATAATGCTAGGTGAGAGGTTTACTGTTTCCTCGTTGAATGACGAGGTATGTCTTGCTAGTTGCATGCATAAAATATTTTGCTAATGTGTTTGATATTCTTATAGATTTATACATTCGAAAAACCGAGCTCAACTCGGTTACACATTAGGAGTCAACATTTTGGCTGATAAAACTCCGACAGAATTACGCGCTCTCAACGGTCGTAGATATTCCGAAGGCTATAATGGTGGTCTGCCTTTCCCTTATGATGCTGAAAAAGAAATCCAAGGAGCTCCTGAGAACTTCGATTGGAGAATTTATGGAGCTGTGACACCAGTCAAAGGTATATATCTCGTATTTCATCTCATGATCGCAGAACTGGAAGCTGAAAACTTTTGAACCACTAATCTGTGCATATATGTGAACGTATTCAGATCAGTCAGTTTGTGGATCTTGCTGGAGTTTCGGAAGTACTGGAGCAATCGAAGGTGAATTTTTCGTTCACACCAAGGGTACATTGGTTCGTCTATCTCAACAAGTGAGTACGCCTGCAAAAAGTAACGCATGTTTGGTAAATTTTCTCCTCCACATGAATCACTGATCTCAATTTTATATTTATAGTTCAACGATTACATTTATTATCGTGGTAAGATAAGATTTCTATTTCCTCTTCTTTGTATCGCGTGGTGAATCAGACAATAGATAATTATATTATATATATTCAACGAAGAAAACTTTTCAAGTATATATTATTTGAATGAATCATGACTTTTTCAGGCTCTAATTGACTGTAGTTGGGGTTATGGTAATAACGGTTGTGATGGTGGAGAAGATTTTAGAGCATACGAATGGATGTTGAAACACGGAGGTATCCCAACAGAAGACGAATATGGCCCGTATTACGGACAGGTAAGTAAATGCTATTTCAAACCGCTTATCTCATAATGAATCTGAACGATTCTATTTTTGGAATTATTTTCAGGACAGCTACTGTCACTCGCAAAATGTAAGTTTGACCGCTAAAATCACTGGATGGGTAAATGTAACCGTTGGAAGTGAAGAAGCGCTCAAAGTAGCCTTGTTGAAACATGGTCCTATCTCCATAGCCATCGACGCCTCTCACCGTACTTTCTCGTTCTACTCAAATGGCGTGTACTACGAGCCTAAATGCCGTAAGCTCTTACTCCGCTCGTGTTGCGTATCAATTTTCAAACTACCGACATATCTAGGTATTTATAAAGGATGTCTGATTTTATTTATAGAAAATGCGCCGGAAGGATTGGATCATGCTGTGTTATTGGTCGGCTATGGAACATTATTTGGGAAAAAGTATTGGTTGGTGAAAAATTCCTGGTCAAATTACTGGGGAAATGACGGCTACGTTTTGATGGCTATTCAAGACAACAATTGCGGTGTGATGACTTCTCCAACTTATGTTACATTTTAATACAGTGGAGAGTTGACGAAACTGCTAGCCTTACGAAACTGATACTAAGACATTTTTGTGATGATTTTTCTTTCTTTTTATACTATTTTATCTTTATTTATTTAATCAAAACATTTTTTAAGAAGGGAAAATGAGGATTTTAAGGTTTCGATGGTTCCTAAAATTCAGCGAGTTGGTGTACGTTTTAGTTTAGTTTAGTTTAATGCATTTCAAAGCCAGGTAAATATTTTAAAATTTGTAGAGAGCAATCGAAATGTGATAATAATGTGATTCAATATAAGAACTCCGAAAATATTTTATGATAAATTTATATTTTATCGTACTAATGAATTGATGTAAATAATATTAGCAGTTATCTTATGTATACATTGCATATCTACACCTACCATCATTACAAAGTATGAATTTGCTCGATGAAAGTACATAGGTTCTCGTTCGAAAAGTAAGCCAACTTCTAGGCACTGACTTACGATAATCAACTTTTAAAAATACTTGTCTATTTGATAAAATAAGTGTACCTACAATGTATTACGTTACGTATGACAAACCACTGTTAGCAGCTATTTCTTTTCTTTGATAATTAGTACATAAAATATATTATCAATTTTTAACATCTTCGGAATAACTTTTGCACAAAAACAATTTTATTGAAAACATGATGACGACGGCGCGACGAATGAGCGGCGAACTGACGATGACGTAAGTCATAAGTGGTCATAAGATGAAATTGAAAATACATAAACCTACATACTCGTAGGTTGATTACCACGAGTTTACACTTGGCTTTATTATACAAACACGTAGGTACAATGTGAAAAATACTTACGTAAATTGACCATCAATGAAAAATGATTAATTTCTATTTTCTTTTAAGAGCTTTCATTATTATCACACATCATTTACTGCAACATTAATTTATAAAGTGTTAATTACCTAATTCTGATACATTCAAAAAATCGTCTTATCATTTGCCAAAGTACCAAGTACCCGTAGGTGTCAGTATTCAACTCGCTTACTCACGATTATGGCGTGAAAACTCGCATCAATTGTATAGTTTTTATTTTGCGATTTTTGCATGTTGTGTAAAGTGTGCAGCTCGTATTTCTAGTAAATTGAAGTAAATTAACCGCAAGTGCAGTATGTAGAGCGAAATTTTTATTACTCGAAAATCATAAACTGTGACATCCGTTAATTATGATTACGTCTTACGAGATTATTTTTATTCTCGGTTTAGTTTTTCAAATCAATGCCAATCAAGGTGAGCATCGTTAGTTTTTCGAATACGAAAGTACCGCAGTACTTATTATCTAGGTACCTACCGCAATCCTGACATGAAACTTTTTAAAAGTTCAATTAAGTATTGTAAACTAGCCGAATTGGGTTTCTCAAAAACTTATACTTAAATTTTACAGAATTCCGCCAAAATAATAATGATACCAAGCCAAGATCTATTCCGATATTTCCATCTGCCTACGTCGCTGAAGGTATAATATCTGTACCAAACACAACAATCAGACAACCTATTCAAGTATGGTATGATATTAACGAAGGTATCCATAGACAAGATTATTATAATGGTAGGGTATTAAGTCAACACTTTCTGTAACAATTGCCTACGCAGTATTTTAATCCTAATTTATCCATTATGCAGGCATATTGATCTCACTAAGGATTCGAAAGAAAAACGAAATTCGATCTTACGATTTTTTTCCTGTCTCTACGGAAACTTTTAAGAATCAGTTTTTTTGCAACCTTTCAGTATTAGATGGAGGATCAAAGCTAGACTCATTTCTTCCCAACTTGTCGAATCACCGTGTAGGCAATACTAGTTCTAACCTAACTACCCATCTAAATATCCAGTTGTCGTAACTTAAATCACAAATTTGATTTACATATTTACAGTTTTGTGGAGAAGAAATAATTCGAGGAATAAAAACAGAAAAATGGTGCAATGAAACGAATGTAAAAAAAGAAACTGTCTATGTGAAATTCAAAGTAAGTAGGTAGATATAGGAGGTAGCAGCGCTTTGATCGCATTCGTATCATCGACTCATGCCGCATTGTAAGTATCAATTTCAGAATTCGTCGATGGGAGGACACAGAGAATTAGCAATCCCCGTCATGATTACAAAAGAATCAAACTGTTACAGTCAGCAAATCACTATAACTAAATTTTTTCTTTCAAAACTTGACGCCTATTTCATCACTGAACCCTTAAGTAAGCATTGGCCACTGAGACAAATCTAGATGTAGGTACTGCAATAATATAAATTCAACCAAAAAACTATTCCTACAGGAAGAGGATTGAGTTGTATGAACGGGACAGGATTTGATGAATACATTTTAGACGAAAGTATTAGCAATGGACTTACTTATGGAATACATAACACAACGTTTGACCTGAGGTCAGAAGATTTTGCAGATCTACCGGACGCCTTTGACTGGCGAGAACACGGCGCAGTAAGCGAAGTTAAGAGTAAGTGTCTACAGGAATTCTTCTTTCGTTATGAATTGTTAAATTTCTTTAAATTTCTTTTTGTTTTTTTTTTTTTTTTTTTTGAATTTACCATTATTTTTTTTTTTTTTTTTTTTTTTTTTTTGAATTTACCATTAGATCAAGGGGAAGATGGGCCATGTTGGTGTTTCGCAGCAACGGGTGCTGTCGAAAGTGCTTATTTGATTCGTTCGAATGGTACTAAAAAATTTGACCTATCTGAACAAGTAAATTTTTTCAACGAATCCTTAAGATTATTATTTTTTTTTTCAAAAATCGATTTTTCATAATATGCGTTTTAGGCTCTCCTTGATTGCGCGTGGGGATTCGGTACTTCAGGGTATTTTGGTGGAGATCAAGTATCCGCTTTTCGATGGATAATCCGACATGGTGGTATTCCTACTGAAGAGCAATACGGCCCCTATTTAGTTAAAGTAAATATTAAAAATGGATAACTTTGGTTAACTGATCAAACCACGTCTACTTCTGATTTTTATAGGTCACTAATTAAATATACCTATGCGTACCCATCTACGTATTATGATTTTATGATTCGCAGAGTGGCTATTGTCACGCCGACAAGGCAAATTTGACAGCTTCTATTTCTAATTGGGGTAAGATTCTACCCGAAGGCAATACCACCATTTTAAAAGCAGCTGTGAAGCGCTACGGTCCCATAGCTGCAATCATGGATGCGTACACTGATTCGTTCATCAACTATTCGAAATCAGATGGAATATATAATGACCCAGCCTGCAGTAAGAATTGAGAAAATTTTTCAACGCAACTTTTGCAAACAAGTGGCCGTTGTTACCTATACCTATAGTGGGTCATAATATTTTTTAAATTTCACAGAAACACAGTATGACGATATGAACCACGTCGTTTTGCTCATTGGTTATGGAAAACTGAATCAGACCGAGTATTGGATTATTAAAAATTCTTGGGGAAGTGACTGGGGCAATCATGGTTACGCCTACGTCGCAATAGAAAATAACGTTTGCGGATTGATGAACGATCTTACGTTTATAACTATTTGATATTTTAAAAATATCCATTTTTAAAAAGTAAAGAAATCTTTTTTCGTAGGTATCTATGTATTTATTACCCAATCAAAGTATAAACTCATGGCTGAGCGATAGATATTCACCTTACCAACCATATTATACTTTTATTTTCGTTTTATGTGCTTCATGCCTAACTACAGTAAGTGCCTATTGCATACGCACCATTAAAAATCATAAATAGGCATTTTCTCTTATCACTTTTCGGATACCTAATTAGCATAATAAAACACCTAAAAATTTTAATATTGTGTTATTTCGAAATTTCAAATTCATAATTCAACTGTATAGGTGGATTAGGTACCTAATTTGTGCGAATCATTAAATTTCAAGTATGTGTACCTTACATAAAACGATTCCCAATCATTAAGTACTTAGTTTCTATGACTGAAACGTTATCAATACCTACATACCTATCTGTATTTGTGTTAGCATGAACTAACGAAAATCAAATTAATCTAAGTATTTTTTTTTTTTTCAATTAAAAGTAAGTAACTAAGTAACTTTCACAAGATTAAACTTGAAAATGCTTACCTGAGTAGGTACCTATATAAAATATTTATTTTGATTGAAATTGATGTAGGCTGTCATTAAAAATGAGAAAGTGGGAGGGAAATTACTATTAGATACTTACTTATGAATGCTCAAATTTCACGAGTAAGAATGGTCAGGGATGAAACAGTGGTTTTAGAAAATCTTTAAAGATAAGTTTTTCGACAAATTTATTTCAACTTTTCAAAAAAATAATTTTTAAGATTCCTTTGAAAAAGTAATTTCAACAATTTTTCAAAAAATCAATTGAATTGCATATTTTTGTCCCGGTGGATGGGGGAATTGGGGGAGGAGGTAAAATTTTTCTTTGAAAGCATAAATTTTCCAATACCTACACGTACACAATCAATACACTCTACGAATCACCATACCAACAAAAACAATTTTCGTTCTCTGAAAAGTTATCTCTCATCACACGTCATTTACTGCAACATTCACTTCTGAGGCGATAATTACCCACTACGAATACCTACAATCAAGAAATTTGTCTTATCATTTTTGCTTATGTACCAAGAACTTGTGCATGTGAGTTTTTCAACGTAGGTACCTCATTGGCGAAAATGGCGTGGAAAACCTTCATTGAATGAAATAATGTAAGTAGGTACATACTTTAAGCATCACTTTTAAGTTTTAACTTTCGTTTTGCAATTTTGCCGCACACGTTGCAAGTGCCCACCAACCTAAAGGACGTTGTTCGCATCTGAACTAAATAAAGTAAATGAAGATTTTAATTTTTTTATGTTAAGAAGTGGTGAACTGAGGCATAAATATGAAGACCATTTACTACGTTCTCAATTTTACATCAATTTTACTTTTGCTGTTTATTATTACGAATCCAAGTGAGCATCAAAACAAACTTTCTAAACACGGAAGTTAGATGGGTACCTAATTCAGACGTAAACTAACAAAAAGATATTTTACGTATATGTATAATTTTTGCAGTATACTGTCAAAATAATGATACCTGCAAGTCTAAATCTACTCCGATATTTCCATCTGCGTATATTGCTGAAGGAATAATAACCATTTCGAATGTAACTATCGAACAACCATTTCAAGTATGGCATGATTCTAACGAAGGTATCCATCGGCAAGATTATTACAAAGGTGAAGTATTAAAGTACCTACCTAACTTTTGTTGATTACTTATTTGTTTTGCTGGGGATAAGAATCGTCGAAGTACCTACCAAGTGAACCTATCCACGTAGAAATCTATTCTTTATTTTAATATTAGTTTTTTCTCAAAGGAATGTTGACTACCTTAAACGTAAAAAAAGAAAATGAAATCCGATCGTATAACTTTTTCCCTGTCTATACGAAAACCTTGAAGAATCAGGTTTTTTGCAACACGTCGATACTTGATAAAGGATCAAAGCTGGACTCATTTCTTCCCGACTTGTCAAATCACTATGTAAGCAATATATATGTATAGTACCTATACTATGCAATATCCAACGTTACTATAACACTCCAGCATGTATTAGGTATTAACCATGATGTAATTAAAACCATAGGTAAGTATATGCTTAGGTATGTAAAATATTTGTTACAGCATTGTGGAGAAGAAATAATTCAAGGAATTAAAACAGAAAAGTGGTGCAATGAAACGAATCTGAGAAAAAAAACCGTTTATGTGGAGCTCAGAGTATGTGAATGTAGTACTCGATTTATTCCCATTAGCAAACACGTCAGGGAACGGTGCGGTGCATTTGTTAATTTCAGAATTCATCATCAAGTGAATCGCATGAGCAAATATCGGTCGCGGCCCTGGTAATGATTACAACGGAATCAAATCGGTTTAGTGGCAAAACTATTTTTACCAAATTTTCTGATTCAAAACCAGACGTTAAATTTTTGACCGAACCTCTAAGTAAGCGGTATTTGCCAATTTCGCTAGTGAATAGGTATTGACGTACCTAGTTAATTACGTAAGGAGGTATCATATTAGATAACCTGGAAACATTTTTATAGAAAAGGTAGCATGCGTGAGTTCCAAAGAATTCGATGACCACTTCCAAAACCTGAGTAGAAAGAATATGTTTATCAGCTTAGTTAATAGCGTGGAATTTAATCCACAGCCTGAAGATTATTCAGACTTACCGGAAAGCTTTGATTGGCGAGAACGCGGAGCAGTGAGCAAAGTTAAAGGTGAAAATAATTGTAATTATGTGCAGCATAAACAGCGTCGCACTTATCGTGTTTCTGTTTGGAACTTAATTTTTCGAAATTTTCCCATAGACCAAGCGGCGGATGGGCCCTGTTGGAGTTTTGCTGCGACAGCTGCAATCGAAAGTGCTTATTTGATTCGTACGAATGGTACAAAAAAAATGGATCTGTCTGAACAAGTAAATTTTCTCAGCAATTCTCTACTTATTATAGGTAAGGTACCATTGCTCGTATTTACGTAGGTAGGTACATATGTCTTAGGCAGCTCTTGACTGCACGTGGGACTTCGGTAGTACGGCGCACTATGGTGGACTTCCAGAATCTGTTTTTTGGTGGATGATACAGCATGGTGGGTTTCCTACAGAAGAACAATACGGCCCTTATTTGGCTAAGGTAGGTAAACACAAAAGCTGGTAACTTTTACGCGAATCACATTATTCAAATGGTAATATTTTAACGTGAACTTTCTTTTGATTATTTTCATTGTGCTATTTCTTTTTACTTCTTAGGGTGGTTACTGTCATGCAGAAAAAGTAAATTTAACAGCTTCTATTTCTGGTTGGGGTTTTCTGCCATTTTCGTTTGCGAATAATCATAACCGTACAGTCCTTGTAAAAGCAGCTTTGAAACGCTACGGTCCACTGGTGGCGGTAATGTACGGAAATACCAGTTCATTCATCAATTATTCCAAATCTCATGGAATATACAACGACCCAGAGTGCAGTAAGAACGAAAAAAAAATCCATGCATGGGCAAAGATCTTTGGTCAACGTAGGTACCTACCCATATGCTATAAATTTGACAATATTTTTCAAATGTTTACAGAAACAAAATTGGGAGAAATGAACCACGCCGTCTTACTGGTGGGTTATGGAAAACAAAATCAAACCTCGTATTGGATAGTTAAAAATTCTTGGGGAAGTTATTGGGGCGATCAAGGCTACGCTTACGTTGCAATGGAAAACAACGTTTGTGGATTGATGAATCGTATCACTTTTGTAATTATTTGATATATTTTGAATTATTTTTGGAACAAAAACTTGAAATATCAAGTGGAATTATTGATAAAAAAAGAAGAATTCAAATTACAAAATAATTTTTTTTAATAAATTACCTATCTATTACTAAGTAGGCAATACCTTAATAAAATTTAAGAAAATGAAAACTTTTCCTCTAAATTAGTTTCAAACAGTATGGTAGTGATATATAATATGTATATTTAATTGATACTAATCAAGTAAAATACCTTAATTAACAAGTGATATATTTTAAATTATTTTTGAAACAAAAATCTGAATGATCAAGTGAAATTATTGATAAGAAAAGAATAATTCAAATTATAAAATAAATTTTTTATTCAGTCACCTATATATTACTGCAGGTAATACCATTGTCCTTGAAAATAATTTTTTTTCTCAAATAAAATTCAAGAAAACGAAAACTTTTCCTCCAAATTAGTTTCAAACAGTATGGTAGTGATATATTATGTATATTTAATTGATACTAATCAAGTAAAATACCTTACTTAACAAGTGGAACTCCTCGTGTGGGTATTCGCGCACTTGTCCCACGCACGAAAAGTTATCTTTTAGGTACACATTACTCGTCATTCGCTGCAACATTCACTTGCAGGATGATTATTATTACCCACGGTATAGATACAATAAAAAAATTCATCTCATCATTTTTCTCTGTGTATCAAGTACACGTGCGGGTTTTTCAACATTTTCTTTTTACGAAAACGGAATTGCAACTCTCGTCAAATTAAAAGTACTTATATCTAAGTATCACTTTTAATTTTAGTTTTAGTTTTGTGATTTCAGTACTCATATCAGATACCTACTTAAAGTACGTACCTATATTGTTCATTTGTTCGTATCTTAATTGAACCAAGTGCTATGTAGGTACAGTAGTTGGTTTTTTTTCTAGGAGGTGATAAACTGTAAGGTCCAAATATGAAGACAATTTACTACGTATTCGGTTTTACATCGATTATAATTTTGATTGGCGTTATTGCGAATTTAGGTAAGCATCGCAACAAGCTTTCTAAATACGGAAGTAGTGAAGTATAGGTAGGTAAATACTTCGCTACTTTCTGTCGTAAACTAACAAATTCCTACTTTTTTCAGCATACTACCTAAATTATACCAGCAGATCTACTCCGATTTTTCCATCTAAGTATATCGCTGAAGGAATAATAATCGTTTCGAATACAACGTACAAGCAACCATTTCAAGTTTGGTATAATTTTGACGAAGGTATCCATCGACAAGATTATTACAAAGGTGGAGTATTAAAGTACCTAATATAATACTTAACTAAAATCGTCGAAGTATGATATTCATACATACATTTTTTATAATCCTATCCACACATAGGTACATCTAAACTTTTATTTCAACCTTGGTTTTTTTCTGCAGGAATGCTGATTACACTAAACGTACGAAAGAATAATATAATTCAATCTTATGATTTTTTCCCTATCTATACGGAAACCTTAAAGAATCAGATTTTTTGCAACACGTCCATACTTGATAAAGGATCGAAGTTGGACTCGTTCCTTCCCGACTTATCAAATAATTACCACGTAGGCAATTTTTAATATCCAACAATACTTAGGTATAGATAGATAGTTAACGTAACTTAAACCAAATAGGTACTTAAATAGGCACCAACAATATTTTTTACAGCAATGTGGGGAAGAAATAATTCAAGGAATAAAAACAGAGAAATGGTGCAATAAAACGGAAGTGAGCAAACAAACCGTCTATATTCAGTTAAAAGTAGGTAGAGGTAAATGCGCGTGTATCTAGCGACCTAGGTAGTTGGAATCGTCAGTAGCTCTGCTTTGACAAGGCGGAGATTCAGTGTCCCTAGGTCAGTTATGCTACCTACTAAACGCGGATTTGTTTTTGCATTTTTTTGAGTAAATGAAAGCACATATCATCGATTTGATTAGTTTGTCGAATTCCACGTCATTTTT
>FIZT01046584.1:0-20786 GCA_900065295.1 Paracoccus marginatus
TTTTTTAATTTTTTTTTTTTTTTTTTTTTTTTTCAACAGAAGAATTGAAAGTTTCAACATAATAAAACGATAATTTGTGAAAATGGTTTTCTTTCAGTCGAATAAAGCTGTACAAAGAAAAGGGATGGTAATGAAGCATGTTGTGTTAATTTCGATTTCAATTATGGTAAAAATATTTCGCCAGCTTCGAAGCTCACCCTCGTCTATTTCCATTTCTGAAATTACTTTTCACAGAAAATATTGCTCGGTTACGCTTACGCAAAACTATTGTTTCTTTTTCTTATTAAAAAAAAAAAAAAAAAAAAAAAAAAAGAAAAAAAAATTTTAAAAAAATTTTTAAAAATTTTTTTTTTTTTTTTTTTTAAAAAAAAAAAAAAAAAAAAAAAAAAAGGAATAAATAATTTTAATAACATTTTGCCCAAGCTCGTACAGATACTCGGGAGCCATTTTGGCGACACTGATCGCGGTCGGCGCATTCTAGAAAAGATGGTACCATAGAAATAGAATTAACGTAATAAAAATTTGGAATTCGTTAAAAATATAGCAAACTTTTCATATAACTGGAGCACGAATTAAGTTAAAGTATGAAGTTAGCTTTTGGAAAGTTTAATTCTGGTCCGAAGTTTAAGTTAAATTAAACTTAGACAAATTTGCAAACATTAACATAAACTCCGACTCTGCTGGGAAACCAACAATTATTATGAATGCGCTTTTTGTCGACGACCGTTTAAAATGGACAAAATTATCGCACCAGTCGCGGCTCTAGCGGAGCTTGGCTTGTTTTTTGTCCGGCAAAAACCATCGACGATGTATGGTGCCGAGATTTCGCATTCGCAACGTCGAGTGACGCGCGTAAATCGCGTACATCGTGTCGGATTGAAAATTGTACTCCTGTGGAGTGGTAGGTATTAGTACGACGCGACGGGGTGATATTATTTGCACCCTGGATTTAGATATGACTTGAAGTTGCAAAGTTTCAGAATCTCGTGCACCGCCGTTTGAATGAGATGTTTTTACGCGTAGCTTTGCGACAGCCTTTCTTTTTTGCGAAGAAAGTGGAAATGTGGTGCGATCTGTGTACCATTCTAAGTACTAGCGTAGTGTTTTATTTTTTATCGAAAGAATAATTATATTAGGTGCATAGAAGGTGATATGTATCGTACCTGAAAGGATAGAGGATCCTTGTAGCTGATTTTGAATTTTTTCAAAATTATCCAACAAATGTGAGGGCACACGTCTTGAGACAGTTTGTAAGTTCTACAAGAACATACGTGAGGATCTCCTAGACGAACCTACGAAGATATTGAGTTAAATTAAATTATTAATCAAAAATTGATAAACTAGCGAGAGAAGAAAATTTCACTTCGTAGAGTCCATCTCGATGAATGTCTTGAACTGTAAAAGCCAAAGGTCCATTTTGACGCAACACAAAAAAAGTTTCCGCTTCCAAAGCGATCATCTGATTTAATCGAACTTCTGATGGGCATGAAATTCTCCATGCTACCGTTTTGGTCATCTTGATTTTTTGAAAATTTGACCAATATCATATATTTTATAGCACTTAAAAGGTACACACTCGTGGAGGTAACGAACACGAACGTCTTTTCACGCTTGTACATCGAATCGAGAATTAGCATCCGTTGACGAAGGGAAGGATAATACGAGGGTGAGAATTCATGATTCATTTCGAGCCCGGTAATATCGATCAAACTGATCGCATGCATTTAAAGGGGATAGTATTTCAATTCTACCAAAAAATAAATGAAAAAATTATTTTCCAGTTTAAATAGTGAGAATAACATCCTGCACTTGTTTTTATTTATAAAAAAAAAATACTAATGATAACACATTATGTACATCGTAACAAAAAATTAAAATTAAAACGAATATCACAATAAAATATCACCAAATTTTCATAGAAAATTCTGTGAACAAAAGAAAACGAAAAAAGATGCCACTTTAGATAGATATCACCAAAAAGGTTTTCTTCGTAAAAAATGTCTATTCACAAAAGTATGTAATATACCTGGAATAGAATGTTATTTCGCAATTTCCAATCAGAATAATATAATTGGGTTTCGTAGGAGGTAGATAATCACTGAAAGTCTTCGTGGTAACGAGATGATTACGCAGATTCGAGTTCAGTTCGTGATGGCACCTCATGCACCAAACTAGTGATAAAAAAAAACTACATCAATCACATAGGCTTACCAATGGTACACACCAGTGATGATACGAGTACGAGAACTTACCATTGGCGGAACATTTACTACAAGCTCGAGCAATTATTCATCCTGATATTACATTCCTTTAGCCACATCATTTTTACGTCGAAAATAGCGTCTTGTATTTTCTTCTTTACCAGCGTCTGATGGTATTTATCTGTCATGCTGCGTATTTCAGACGCCACGTAATCGCCAAATAATGAGATCTCGTCTTGCTCACTAAGGTTAGATTCATCGTGATTACTAGAATTATTGAAATTGGCCACGGTTTTTGTACGCTTCCAAGGTACAAAGGCTGATAATTCTGGGTTTTTGGAAATTTGTACTGGGTTCGGCGCTGCAGCACTGAGTGTAGGATTTTCAGCGTTGAATTCTTCCGACTCGCTGGATTTATGTTTGAAAAAATAATCTATTTCGTTCATCGAATTGTCCTGCGAATTCATACAGATATATTCATCGAAAAATGTTCTTCAAGCATAACCCAAGTGGTAGTAAGCTTTCGTATTCGTGAACTTACGTCGTCAAACGTACACAATCCATTTTTCTGTGCATTTGCTTCGTCACTAGCTAAACGTAATCGTTCTAGGTGCATCGATTGGAGGTTTTCGTTTCTACCATGGCTCTCCATTTCTTCTTCTGTGCTACAGATGGCTGAGGACGAATCGTCCGAACAGTTGTCGTTGTCGTTGAAACTTGAGTCCAACAAATCGTATGCCTATACATTTTCAAAAATTTGGATGAATTCGTGCAGTGAAAATGAATTTTTATAAGATAGTTATGGAAAGGCCTACTTACAGATTTATTTTCTGGACTTCTGCAATAAGTGTGATCTAGACAATTATCCATATCCATGACGTTTATTATGAGCGGATTTATGTGTTTGATTAATGGTTAGTGATGCGATTAAAAAACATAGATAGTAATTTCACGACTACCCATCGAGATCGAGATCAAATTGTGTAGAAATTGACTAGCCGATGACATCAAATGAATTTTCCCTACTTAGAAACCGAAATAAATTATGTATATCACATGCATACCGATTTTCACACAATCTTTTTAAAAACAAGTGCTATTGTATTATAAATTCAAAATTCGTAAAATTTATTCTTTGAGAACGCATGGACTTTCATCGTTCAGTTCATCAGCTGTGTGAGTGGGGGTACGAAATTCGAACGAGTTTACACTTTTTGAGTTTTGTTACCATTTGATCTGCCAGTACTTCGTTCTGATTGGTTCAACCTCCTATCTGATCTACCTACTTTTTTGTTTTCGCGGTTTTTCACTTTTTGAAAATCTTATAATTTTATTTTTATTTCAGCTATTATTTTTAGAAATGTTGAGAAGTTGCTCGCGGTTTCTTCTTACTATGCTTTGAGGAAAATCTTACATGAGTAGATGCTTATAGCACTTGATCGACTCAACCCTAACACGATCTTCTCAAGTTTGAAATCATTAAATTATTTATTCTGCGTAAAAATGAAGAGACCCACCTTATATTCTATCGTTCGAAGAAAAAGAAGAAGGGATGCAAAAAATAAATTTAAATCTTTATTTTTACGAGAAAGTGTTCTACATACCGCTTACGAGTTTAGTCTCCAGTGGATCTCCACTATTACGAATCCTCGAAAAAAGTATGTCGTACGATTTGTACACCGAATTATGTAGCACTGTAACTTTACAGTCGAATAAAGATGGATTTTTTGGGCAATTCGCTAACAAAGTATCGAATCTCGTGGATGAAAAGTGGTTAGTCAAATTCGCTAAGCTACCTAATGAAAACAAAATACTGAAATGTTTGACCGATAAAAAGGTACAATATTTTTTTTCAATTTCAATTTTCAATTTTTTTTAGATAGAATGATTAATTTTTCATGTTTACAGATTCGAAATGAAGTACTCCAAACGCTGGAAAATATTCAAGAAGTGTATCGCGCTAAATCAGCTCGCTTGGCTAAGCAGCGTTGTCAAGAAGGGGAACATTTTCATACAAAAGGAAACTTGGAAAAAGCTCTGTTGTTGTTCACTCAAAGTGTGATCAGAGCACCAACAGCGAGTATGGTTTTTTTATAGCAGTATTTTTCATTGTGAAAGATTTTTACGTTATATACTCATAATTAGGGAATGGCGATGTGATCTATGATGATGGGCTCACCCTGGCATTAGCTCTTTGGAATAGATCGGCGGTATTATTTAGCATGAAAAAGTATCAACGTTGCTTGGATGATGTTAAATTATCGTTGCAAGAAAAATTACCGGAAAATTTAAAGTAGAGTAAATATTTTTCGCAAGTTTTGAATTTCGTACCTATACTTTATAATTACGCTTTTGTGAATTTAATAGGTCGGATGCGTACTGGCGGATGGCAGAGTGTTATATTAATTTAAATCAATTTAAGGAGGCTCGCGTATCACTTGAAATTATGTTAAAGCTGACCACTTCTGATTCATTACGTAATAAAATACTGAATAAAATCGAACAGTTGAAAATCAAAAACGAATCCGCCATCGGCTATTCAAACAAAATAACTTCAGGTAGGTAGTAATATCTCCATAAATAAAGTAGTAAAATCTCCATAAATAAATTTTTTCTTCCTTTGATCCTGAAAATTGTAATAAATTGAAATGATTGAAATGCCTGCACAAGATGAATGGAAAAAATTAGCCGGAGGATCACATCAAAATTTTGACCAAGCTTCCCGAAAACTTCAACTTGTTGAAAATAAAATCGCTGGAAAACATTTTATTGCTGGAGAAGAAATCAGTACTGGCGAAACTATACTGGCTGAAGATCCTTACGTTTCTTGTCTTTCACCGGAGAAATACGGATCGCATTGTGAGCATTGTTTTCAAAGGTATGCAGTATCTATGAATGTCACCATGTATAATCATCGTACTTGATGTGATCGTCGCTGTAAGGAATGAATGATCTTTTTATTGAAGACTGGAATCCGCTATACCATGTCCAGATTGTTGTGCTGTCGCATTTTGTAGCCTAAAATGTAGGCTAGCAGCTGTGAAATCTTACCACAAATACGAATGTCGGTATTTAGATCTTCTGATAGGATCCGGAATGAGTGTGTTGAGCTTTGCAGCATTAAGAATTGTAACGCAACAAAATACGAAGTACTTTACAGATGCTTTCGATTCAAAAAATATTCAACATCCCTTCAATCAAGTAAACAATTTTCACTGTTCTTACTTACTTGTACCTATTAGCATTTTTTAAAAAATGAGCCGCCTACAGGTACAAAGTTTGACCACCCATGATGATAAAAGATCAGGAATTGATTTTTTACATCGCACCTTAATGGCTATATTTTTACTGGCTGTATTGAAAAAGAGCAAATACTTCCTTCATCCTACGAAAGGTGAGTCAGAGGATATTTCACATAGATCTATTTACAAAACCACATTAATTTCTCTCTAATACGAGACTGATTTGATGGTTTCACTCTACAGTTGACATCATAAACCCTCAAGAACTTTTGATTGGTCGAATCTTATTACGAAATTTAGAAGTACTTCAGTTCAATGCACACGAAATATTTGAACCGGTTGACTTTAAAAATTCCACGAAACCGATAAAAGCATTCAATATTGGAATTGGTTTGTATAGAACAGCATCCTACTTTAATCATGATTGTCATCCTGCTGTTTCCAGGTCGGTACGTATACGAAATATGTTTGAATAGAATTTTTACTAATCTCGAAAATTTCCGTAGATTTTTCGTCGGGCAGAAATTATACATAAAAGCTACCCGACCGATCCATACGAATGAATTAGTTGGTGATAATTATGGAGTAATATTCACCAAACATGACCTGGCACAACGACAGAAGAAATTACAGGCACGGTACTGGTTCAAATGTGAATGCTGCGCATGCATACAGAATTGGCCTAAAACTGATTCACAAAATAACCAGTGTATCAAATTGAAGTAAGTGTAATCTTAATTATTTTGAAAAACGTCATCGAGAAAGTTTATGGGACAAAAAATAATTCGTTTTAGGTGCCAGACTTGTCAAAGTTTGGTAACTTGCGAGCATACCGAGCTCAATCCTGTTTGCAAGAATTGTTCTCTATCTTGCAGTGAAACACTGAGCGATGTTAAAACGTTCATTGAAGAATTCAAATCGTTGAAAGAAAACACTAGTAAATCAAAAGAGGAAAAAGTAGCTGATCTGTGCAAGCTACAAAATTTTCTCAACAATTGTCTACATCCTTCTCATCCCACATTAAGTGAAATTCAGGAAAATTTACTTAATTTCTGGATGCAATATGGTAATATATTTAGTCTCACAGTTAGATGATTATTCTTCTGGATAAAATTGACATTGATTTTTCAAATGTTCAAAGATGACACTGCTTAGAGATGGAAGACAAAAAATAAAAGTAAACAAATTTTTATTGCTACTTGTTCAATAGAATGTAAACGTTTGCTCATAAATTTGGTAGAAAATTTTCAAATAAAAAAAATAGAAAATAATTTAACAAATAAGTTACATTTTTTCACGAACACCGCGACTTTCTCAATGATAAAAAACTTCGTCGGCAAACTGATTACATTTATGGAAACAAGCGAGCCATTTATTCATTTACATCTGCATATTATAGGTGTACACATTAAGTGCTCGGAAAAAATTATCAACGAATTTGATGAAAAATTTAAACTTTAAGAAAATAAATTTCGATTATCAAGATTTCAGCATAAAGTTCATTATTCATATAAGTAACTTCATCTATCAACAAAGTAATTATTCTGATATGTCGTTCATTAGGCGATTACGTTAATCAAAATAGGTTTTTTTTTCGAAGATACCAATAATTATAAGTTGTTATACATATGCACATGTTAAACGATGGTCGAACAAAAATACTATAATCGACTTTTAAAATCAATGTCAAAATCAACTTATATTCGATAGAAGGCTCAATAAATTCTTGGATAAGGTTTTATTATAAAATTATAATTGCTTTTTAGCAAAATAAATAAAGGATCATAATTTTTTTTTTTGTTTTACATTATTAAACTTGATGTATACAAGAGGGAAAAAATAATAAATAAAAAACACGGAAGAGAAGAAAGAAAAAAGCATACAATCTCGATTTTTCAACTGAAGTACTCTTTTGATGGACGTATAAACGCAAATAAAAATGACTTTCTTGATGACTAAATCCAGAGAGAAAAGAAAAAGCAGAAGGGAAATCAAACTAGCTTCGCAAATAAATAGTATTTCTTAAACTAAACGAAAATAAATTAAGTAAAACAAAGCATTTAATACAGAATGATGGGAAATGATTCTGTTTAAAAAAGAGAAAAAAGTAAAGTAAATAATACAAAGCTGCGTCTCTATATAATCTTATTTAAGAGCTACTTTCAGTGTTGCTTTCAGCATTTCCTTCTTGCGATTCCTGCTGAACGGAAAAACATGATTTAGTTCGGATCAAGTTGTGAAAAAAAATAAATAAAATAATAATAATCGAAGATTTACTTTTTTTCCACTGCTGACGCTTCGTGGAAGGCGGTCTGTTCTTCCGCCACGAGGGTTAAAACGACGATAACGTGGTCGCCTCGGTTCCATATCTCCTCCTTCGTTGCCATCACCCTAATATTCAACAAATGAATAACTCCGGGTAAGGGAAAATGATCAAATAGAACTCAAGTTTCACCGATATTCATGTACCTGATATTCCGACATTGGACGTCTTGGCATTTGCCGGAATCCTCTACGGAAGTTCCTTCTGTTGTTGAAAAATCCACGCGATGGTCCTCCGCGGCCACGGAAGGGAGGTGGAGCCATATTGGCGTATTCGTCTCCCTGAAACGTGTATAGTGAGCAACCAAACAACATAATAGTAAAACAACTCTGAAAATCAAACCTCGCTTACGTTGCCTTCTTCATTGCGAGGTGCTGGGGGAGGGAATGGGCGACGAGGACGTCCAGGATTATAGCTGTTGAATCCGCCGTTACGGTAATAGTTCGGCTGATAGTTGTTACGTCTGCGATAGCGCTGTGGTGGACGACTGCCAGCATCTCCGCGTTCTTCTCCCCTGTTTTCGTATCCGTCAAATTCGCCTGAAACAGAAACGAAAAAAAAAAAAAAAATAGTACCCGGTTCAATCAAGGTTTAAACTCTTTAAAAAATAGAGAATACCTTCTCTAGGAGCTGCTGGAGGTCTTCTTGTGTTGGGGGGGATTCTAGTACTTGGACGGTAAAACCAGCTTCTATAATTACCGCGTCGTTTATCCGCAGCGTATGGTGATCCTTTTACAGGTTCGCCGTTCGGTCCAGTAACGTTGGCAGCTTCATGGCCTTTTTCTCCTTCGACTACGTCGAATTCAACAACTTCGCCGTCACCAACACTGCGCACCGCTTTTCTCGGATTGTTCTTGATGACTGCCGTCTGAAATGAAACATATATCGTTAAACCTATGGCAAGCGCAATTCTCCCTAATCACGGTTCTGATTCGGAAATAAGAACAAAAAAGCTGGCGTCAATTTCAACGCTTTACACAGCTGCGCTTTATATAATTCAACATACCTGATGAACAAATACGTCCTCTTTCGTGTCATTTCTGAAACAAATAAACAGCAGTGTGATAATCCAACGCTTGTATAGATTTTCTAACATAATGTAGCGCTCATCAAAATAAATCTACTAACCTATTGATAAAGCCGTATCCGCACTTGACATTGAACCATTTCACGATACCAGTAACTTTCTCGGCTGTAATAGAAAAAAAAATACGTTGAAATACAAATTCGAAATAATAAAAATACGACACAACTGCGACGAGACACAAAAAAAGTGCAACTGACAGAAAATTCCGCCCGTATAGTCGGCACAGGAAGTTCATTCAGAGTTCACTGAACTTGCGGTATGATCACTTATACACGATAACATCAATGAAATTGAAGTAACATAGCACCAAACACATCTCGAGATAGGATTAACTTGAAAGCATTACATTTCGTATGATGTAAGTAACGTTACTAAGACAACAAACTCGCACAACCGCTATCATTTCTGCCGCACGCCTTTGTTCAAAACCAGAAAACTTGTAACCGTCCAACAAAACCATACACATTTAACACCTCACAAAGTAACAAATACGCGGAAATATTGAAATTATCTATCGAATTTACGCGAAAAATAACGTGCAACAAAAGCCGATAATACGCAATAAAGCACATGTGCAGCAACTACGGTAAATTATACTATTACACTAACGCATTACGAATAAATCACTAATAAATGAGTAAAATTACCGATAACTGGTTTTTTCGGCAAAGGTTTGCGGTTTTCCGTTTGTTTTTCTGTTGCCGGCTCTGCCATGACGTCCTTTCTTGATGGTAAAAGGTGTTAAAACCAACAAACTGATGTTTCCAACCTTCCTGTAGCTTTGTTAAAGTCCTACTCAACATGGCCGCATTTCCTTCAAACGCATTTTGTTTGAGTGCCAATTTCGCGGCTCATGATTGGTTGAATATCACAAAGAATACGCCGAACGCGGAACGAAAACGTACCTCTTTCAGCCCGGTCAAAAAAAAAAACAATAAAATAGTAACAAGTACACCGAAAGAGTGCACCTCAAACAAAATTTTGAAAAAATTCCAAACTGACCGTCTTGTTTCACTCTCAAGCCAAAATTTTACTAAATTTTAGTTGCATTGGATTGGCCTTCCAAGAAATCGAGGGTGGTTATGCTCCGGTGTTCGTGTTTCTGTTTTCTGTTTCTGTGAGAAATAATTTTCGGAGTTATATATTTTCCATTTTATTTTCGAACCGTAATTTAGAAAATAATTGATTGGTATATTGTTTAAAATGACTTCAAATAGTTCTGTTTGAAAGTGCATTAGAATGACTATCCTTGTGCTGTAACTATTCTTTATAATTTTGAAAAAACATTCCTTGTAAGTATGCGTTTTATTCCCCGGTTTCTTTCGAATTGAACATAATTATGTTTATCTTATATCAAAATCAACTTATTATTCATAACTTAACAACGGATTGCCAAAATCTATTCTAGATACAATGGATGGAATGATCCCAGGAATGCACGGTATGCCTCCGGGAATGCATCCGATTCCCGGATTAATGGAAGAGCAACACTTCGATCCTGAAGCTTATCATCACCATCATCTCCATCATCACCAGCAGCAGCAGCAACAACAACAACAACAACAACAACAGCAGCAGCAGCACCACTTTCAAGAATATGAAGAACCACCCAGAGAACCGGAGTACGAGAATGACGACGAGGGTGCACCTGGGGATTCACAGATGCGCTTTCCGGTAGCTTTAGAAAAAGCTTTAGATTTAAAATCAGAGCGTGCAAAACAGATTGGTTCGGAAGAAGAACAATTGAATAATGGTACGTACTTACATTTTGATACTTACTCTCTTGATAAGATAATGGTTTGACAGTTCACCGCGTGCATTTACAATTTATTGTACATTCAGTTCACGAAGAAAATGAAACGGAAGAAGAAAAACGTACTCTTGGTATGTACAGCGACGGGGATGATGATGAGGACGATGATGAAGCGGAAGATGAAACGGACAATATACAAATTAAACCTAAAGCTCAAGAAAAAAAAGAAGATAAAAAGCGTAAGAGAAAGAAAAGAAAAAAGAAGAAGCGTTCCAGTCAACAACAGAATAAAGAAAATGAAGTAAACGGCGAAGATAAAGCTGAGGACAAAGCTAAAGATCCGGAAGTCGAAGTCGAGTCAGTAAATTATTCATTTCATTTTTTTGGTAAATTTTTCGAAGTTGTAACCACCATTTGTTTTTAGATACGTTCAAGAAACAGTCAATATGAATCAGTTACATCCCCAGTACCGACAATATGCAAAGATCTTAGAACATTTCAAAATACCAGAATCTGAAATGAAAACTCAGCCGATCGTAGATATTTCGAGAGAAATGAAGTTAGCTCAAGAGCTAGGTGCTAAAAGTAAAGAATTAACTGAATTCAAAAAAGTTCCAAAATTACCCGATGAATTTGATGACGAAGAAGTGAGTCATTCGTCTTGTTATTAATTCAAGTTTGATATTTCACTATAACTTGTTGGTTTGCTTGATTGCGAGTTCAATGAAAACTTGAACTTTTTATCATCTTTCAACGTAAAACCTGAAATGTTGTTTTCAGGGGAAGGAAGACGGCGATAAAAAAGAAAAATTATCTAAACGAAAATTGAAAAAACTTACTAGGTTGAGCGTCGCAGAATTAAAACAACTTGTCAGTCGACCTGATGTGGTTGAAATGCACGATGTTACTGCTAGAGATCCCAAACTGTTGGTTCAGTTGAAAGCGCATAGGAATACCGTACCAGTCCCAAGACACTGGTGCTTCAAACGAAAAGTAATAATTTTTGAAATTATTTTCTTTTTTTCCTCCATGATTCGAGTTTGATTTTTAATTTCAGTATCTGCAAGGAAAACGAGGAATTGAAAAACCTCCGTTTGAATTACCACATTTCATAAAGAAAACCGGTATCATGGAAATGCGTTCTGCTTTAACAGAAAAAGACGACCAGAAAGCTTTAAAAGCTAGAATGCGAGAAAAGGCTCGACCGAAAATGGGAAAAATTGATATAGATTATCAGAAGTTACACGACGCATTTTTCAAGTATGTATTATTCCAATCTTCAAAAATTTTGGTGTGAAATGAAGTTTATTAAAGTGTTCGTTGAATTTCAGATGGCAAACTAAACCAAAATTGACCATTCACGGAGATTTATATTACGAAGGCAAAGAGTACGAAACCAGGCTTCGCGAAAAGAAACCGGGTGATTTATCGGACGAACTAAGAACTGCGTTAGGAATGCCAGTTGGGCCGCATGCTCAAAAAGTATATTTCTTCATTCGTAGTTTTTCTTTTATTGTTGGTTTAGGCAGAAAATTAATCCAATTTTTTTTTCAGGTACCGCCTCCTTGGCTGATCGCCATGCAACGGTATGGTCCGCCGCCATCGTATCCTAGTTTGAAAATTCCTGGCTTAAATGCGCCTATTCCAGAAGGTTGTTCTTTCGGATATCACGCCGGAGGCTGGGGAAAACCTCCCGTTGATGAAACTGGTAAACCGTTGTACGGCGATGTATTTGGTATTCAAACCTTAACTCCGAAGGTATTTGAAATTCTTGAATTTATTTTTTCCGAACTTGTAACGTTGCAATTATATTATTAATTGTGAAAATTTCTTAGATTCCAGAGATGGAATACGAAGTCGATAAATCAATCTGGGGTGAGTTAGAATCCGAATCAGAAGAAGAAAGCGAGGAAGAAGAAGAAGAAGAAGGTGAAGGTGTGGAGGAACCTGATGAAACAGGAATGGTGACTCCAGCTGAAGGTCTAGTAACTCCTTCTGGCATGGCATCGATTCCAGCCGGCATTCACACCCCTGATATTATCGAGTTGAGGAAACGTAAAATTGAAAGCGAAATGGAAGGGTTAGTATGCGTTGTAATAGTAAATTTGTTTTTAGGATAACTTTCATTCTGTTATTTTCATTATTTACAGAGGCGAAACTCCCGCATTGTATCAAGTACTACCTGAGAAGAAGGTAGAAAAAGTCAGTGGTATGATGGGATCTACCCATATTTACGATGTACCTAGCGTACCCGGTGGACCTATTGGCACAAAACGTCCTGAAGGACCTGGCACCGTTGAGTTAGCTCTAGATCCTTCCGAATTAGACTTGGTTGACACTGAAGCTATGGCTGCTCGATATGAAGAACAAATCAAAGAACAGCAGTCTCAGTTGCAAAAAGAAGATTTATCCGATGTTGTCGCTGAGCATAT
Source organism: Paracoccus marginatus (assembly GCA_900065295.1). Classification (NCBI taxonomy): domain Eukaryota; kingdom Metazoa; phylum Arthropoda; class Insecta; order Hemiptera; family Pseudococcidae; genus Paracoccus; species Paracoccus marginatus. The sequence continues at coordinate 13,039 of FIZT01046584.1, forward strand.
TTCTAGGCAAAAGGTAATTTTTCTCGCTTCTATAGTCCAATTTTTTATTTCCATTTTAACGTACATGAAAACAATGCAATAATTCAAAATTTATTTTTCACAGGCCAAACGAAAGAAACCTCAAACAACTCAAGAAAAATCCACTAAAAAATACAAAGAATTCAAATTTTGATTTGCTGAAGTGGAACTCATGTATCTATATGAATTTTATTGTTCAATCAATTGTATGTAATATGTATAATATGTAATCGTGTTTTTATTAATCTCAAAGAAAATTATCTTCGTGGTGTATCATATTTTAATTCCTTTTTTACCTTGATTTGTAAATGAACCGTGAAATGGTAAAATCACCAATCAAGTATGTACTTAGACTCACCTTGTACTTTTACATTTGTTCGTGAAGTGTAAATTGATTATTAATTGGGAAAAGATTTCTGCAGATCTACAGAAATTCTTGCTTGATAGCAGATGTTAGTTGGAAAAGTAAAGAAAGCGTTCCCAACCCCTTCGTAAAAGAATGCCGAATGAAATGATTCGAAATTCCGAACGAGATATCGACTACATATGTTCGCTGCGTCACCACTACCACCCACCACCACCTCGATTCCATTCGATTTCGATGCACAAACACAAGAGCAACGAGAACGAACGAACGCAGTCGCAACTCGCAAACAGCAAACGAGCTGTGTATTTGGTTGCAATCACACGCAACGTGTGTTTTGATAACTTTTTTAGTGATAAAACTTTCGTTGTAATTTATTTTATGCAAATTTTTACATTTTGATAGTGAAAAGTGAATCATGAAGTTGTCGAATTGAGGAAAATATAACGAAATTCGGTAAGCAAAAACGTACAATTTATTTCAAGATCTGAAGCTGTTCGAAGGCTGTTTCGTATTAATGTGTGAGTGTATCAACACTATGTAGAACTAATTCTAGGAAATTTAATTTTTTAGTAAACAGGGTATAAGCATCGCTGACGACTTGATTTTTTTTTCTCATTATTCAAAAGTAATTGTGGCATTGCGTGCAAAAAGCTTACAGTTATTAGGTGTATAATATTTAAAAGACATTTCATAGGATTTCAATCCGCACTATTGTGTAGATTTCGTGAAATTCACTTTCAACTATGTAGAGTTTCGGCGGATTCAATTTCATGTTCAAACTTTTGAGAATAAGTTATTATTTTACGTATTTTGGTTTATTTATCAGGCGGGTTTCTTTATCATTGATTTTGTACGATTACCTACGGTCCATTCTCTCGTTTATAATTCAACGGACTTCAAAAGGTGGAAAAAATGATAATGTCTATTGTTCATCGGTGCTCAGACGATAACGATTACTTTTCTTGTTTACGATGTCAAAATTCACATCAAGGGTTCATTTGCTTGTCAGTTACTTTTGATTAATTCAACTACGTAGATTCTTTTTTTTTCGTGTTATTTTTATCTGCGTTGAAATTGTGCTTGATATGCAGAAAAATACAGGAGGAAGACGTTGAAGATGGTATTAATAATATTTTTTTCTTATCGAAATTCTCATTATTGAAAGGTAAAATTTCTAAATTCAATTTTGAGAGCGGTGAAAATCTGTTCTCAATTTTACGTAGAAGAAGGTTTGACACTAGAATACCAGTGTAGTAGAAAACTGTATTTTTTGCTTCCCGTTAAAATTTTTGCAATACGAAGGCCATCGTTGCATTTTTTTACTACCCACGTTGATTTTTACATCCGTTTTAAGTGTGTTCCGAAGATGGATTTAATAAGCTGTTGTTTGACGGCGTTGACGAAGGGTATTTTTCCGCCTCATCAGGGCGATAGCTTGATAATTTATATAAATTCACCACCGTTCTGATGTTTATCATTTTAAAGTGATATTATTTCTTTTTTCAGGAGGTGACAAAAATACCATCATTGAAGCGATAATTCACATAATGATACCGCTATAGTGCAGAAATGCCGCCGCTGCGATTGATTATCGTTTTTTCGTACGCGTGTGTGATTTTTGAAGCCGCCACCGGCGATTCAAGCTCGAACCCGAAATGCTTAGATGGCAGTATCATTACACCCGGATGGACGATTCCAAGAGGAGATATCGAACTAGAAGTTGGACATCCTTTAGAGATCTACTGCATATTGGACTCCACTAATACTTTGGCTAACAAGTATACAGCAGACGACATCGTTTTCAAAAAAGGCAGCAACAAAATCGATAGTAAATACGTGAACGTGGTGAATAAGACAACGGCCAGACTGTACATGGAAAATTTACCTGTCAGCGTCGAAGCCGAATACGTTTATTGTTATTTGAATCTACGAGGTAGTGATGCCTCGGCGGCGCTTTCCACACCTACCAGTAGCTTAGAAATGCCGGCAACTTCGGAACAGATGATTTGTTTGAACTCGATAACGATAGGATGTAGACCACAAGATGTGGCCAATTTAACCTGCATTAGTGAAAATTGGGAAGTTTTAAAGTGTACGTGGATCGAGCCGAATAACGGAGTTAAAACCAATTATTCTATATATTATTCGGTGTCGAAAAGAGCGGCCCGAGAACAATTCCCGTGTCCGACTCGCGAACCAGGCAAATGTGTTTGGTTCAAGAATTCGAATCCTCCTTACAGACCATACTTTGAAACTCTTAATTTTTCCATTTACGGCGCTAATAAATTTGGAAACAGCAGTCAAGCGCAGAGAATTAACCACTATCGGCATGTTATTCCTGCGCCGCCAGCCAAATTAACAGCCGTCAGTAGAACTGCTCATAGTGTATACTTGAGATTTGATATCGGTTTGTTGGAGACGTTCCCGAAAGGCTTCATTTATAGAGTGAAGTATACGTGGAACACTTCGGCATTTTGGAATGTCAACGAATACCACTCTAAAGACGTCGAGAGAGCTGGAGATTTTATCGCGATCAACGTGACCGACTTGAAATATCCGAACGTTGCGTACGATTTTAAGATCTATATGAAATCAGCGATAGCGGACGACTCCGAGTGGTCGCAGCCGGCTTCTGTGGTCGCAAGAACGAGTCCCTCGGCGCCATACCGTTCGCCTGAAACTGACGTCGGTGGTTTTGAAATCCTGCATAAATATACGCATTCTCGAGACGTACTAGTGTACTGGAAACCAATTCCAGACGAAGAATATAACGGCGATAAATTCAAATACGAGATTACAGTATTCGAAAACGACATCCAAGTGAACGTTGTCGAATCGAAAGCAGCTGAGAAAACGCACTTTCAATTCAACAAACTATCATTCAGCTCTTATAAATTTGTTATTAAATCACGCAACGACATCGGCTCGGCTCCTTCCTCTTCGGTCGTTTACTTACCGAAAGACGAAGACGTCTTACCAGAGCCGACACTATTTACCAAAGTCGACTTGGGAGATGGCGTTTACGAATTGTCGTGGAAAGTACCGAACACTACCAACGAAAAAGTCACCAACTATACTATTTTTTGGTGCGAAAATAATCAAGGGTATCCTTATCGTTGTGATAAATTTCTCAACTGGACGCATCTGCCGGCGAATACTTTCAAGCATAATTTCATCGCCAAACCGTTGGTAGGCTATCACTTTGCAATTAGCGTGAATTCGATGAACTCCAGCAGCGGCATGGTGTGGGCTTTATGTACCGTGCTTCGCAACCAAGTCAATAAAATCAAACACGTTCTCATCGGTAGGGTCGGCTCGCACTATATCGACGTAGAATGGAAACTAGATTGCACCGAACGTGTCGAGGGTATCAAAGGATACAACATAACCTACTGCCCGGTGATCGGTAACTCGTGCATCGAACCGGAAAAAACGTATTTGATTTACGGAGACGTCTCCACCAATCACGGCAACATCACTGGATTGACGCCGTATACCACGTACAGAATATCGGTGGCTATTTTCACCGATAAATTGCTAGGTCCTGCGAGCGAGTGGTTGTTCAACCGTACCCAAGATGCAGCTCCGGATATGCACGGTATCGCAGTCGAAGTTTACAATATAACCGATTCGACTGCGGTCATTAAATGGAGAGCTCCTACGAATTCGAACGGAATATTGGACCATTACGAAGTATATTACGACACTGATAAGAAGGTAATCGTCAACGACACTTTCGTCGTACTGACCGGACTAAGAAGCTACGACATGTACCACATCCGAGTGGTGGCCTGTACCGCAGTTTGCTCCAGAACCGACCCGGTTGCGTTGCATACGAAAATCGGCGCTCCTGGAGAAGTCAGAAAGCTATCGACTGAGAAACTGAACGCGGTAGATGTGAAATTAAAGTGGGAACCTCCTGCCGTCCCAGCTGGCCCGAATCCCGTGTACGATGTGAAAATAGAATTCGACGACCCCGGCGATAATTCCACCTACAGTGAGTTTGAAACCAAAGAGACGGAAAAAATTGTAAAAATACCGTGCAATCAGGAGCCCACCCATTCGGCTTACACGTTTTTCGTGAGAGCTAGAAATACCGACGATTCGGATATGAACGATGTTAAACAGTACGTCGGACCTTGGTCGTCTGCTTACACCATCGATTGCATGAACGGCGGCGGACTACCGACCACGTGGAAAGTCTTGCTGATTTTATCATTGTGTACGTTATCGTTGTCCGTATTCGCCGTCTTCGGTAAAAAAGGCATCTCCAAGTGTAAAGAAATGAAACAAGTCGAAGTGGTGTTACCAGCCAAATTCACCATATCATTCCCCAAAGAAATGAAAGATACCTCTTATCACGTCGACATCAAATCGTGGACCGAGCCCAACGAAATCGATCATTTGAACAAGCTTTCAGACGCCGATCAAAGCAGCATCGATTGTATCGATTTGGACTTGGACACCGACCGAGAAACTAGTCGATCAAGTAGCGGATGCTATACCAGCTGAGGTCAGATTTTTTTAGAACCTTTTTTAATGCTTAATTTTAACTTTTTGACGCGCGTTTCGGCGTATATGTGCGGTTTTGTCGTTACTTGTTATAATGACGAGTTAAATCCGAGCTTATTCGCGATCGACGTTTTATCCCAATTTTTAATTTTTTATCTATCGACCATCATTAACGAAATTACCACCGCGTATCGCACCATAATTTGTTTCAGCATCAAAAAAGCTAATTTGTTCGAACAATTAATCGCTTCTTCGTAAAATAGCGATAAATATTTTGGGAAATTATTTGTGATTCAGATTTGACTTTTTCGATCGTCTGTTCATTTTTCACCGTCGAAACTCGATGCGTAAAAAATGGTTTAAAATGACTATCTATCTAATTATCGCGCGCCTTATCATAAGTACACGTCAAAATCATCGTTTCAATCTGAATTACAGGTGTCGTGTCTTTTTTTTTTTTTTTTTTTTTTTTTTTTTCAAATTCATCGACGATCTTGCGAAATCTGTTATGGTGCTTTTTGATGAAGAAAAACTGAAATTTCTGAATCAACGTAGTTTTTTCATTCCCCCGAATTTATCCCCGAATGTAAATAATACGCTTTATACGCTTATTGAGTGAATTTATTTTCATTTTTCCCTCCAAAATGAACGTGAAATGGGTTCAGCTGTGGCCACTAGTCACATTATGTCTTGAATAAAAATGAAGAAAATTTCTTCTCTTCGCCTTCAGAGTGAATTTGATTGATTCTACTTGAAATTTTCATCATTTTCCTTTCAGACTTTTTGGTTCCTATTGTGCTGTATCTCGTTGACGTTTCATCTTTGGCAAAAAATGAAAATAGAAACACCTTAGAATGCTGCAAATTATCGTTCAAAATGAAATTAATTATTTTTTAAACAACAACATAACTTACAGCAGTAATTAAAATAATCGAAATGAACTACTGTTTGTCATATTTTAAACGAAGTCTGCGCATTGTAGTGGAAAATGATTATTGCTAATCGAAAGATACTCGCTTGGCCAGTATTCACGCTATAATTTTTCAAAACCACGTACTCAGTTATGCCTGATCATCTTCAACTCCAATCGATTGAAGTGGACTAAAATATGATAAACAATAGATTATTTCTTCGCGTGAAAATATGCCGATATCAACTCCAAGCAATTTTTTTCGAAGGGTCGCATTGAAATTGAATCATAATTTGCAGCATTAGTCCAAATTGTCCAGAACTTCATTTTAAATAGCTTCTGAAATTCATTGAAAACACTCGTATACGTATATTTAGGCCATTAGGCGCATATTTTTCAACATTTTGAACAAATGCTTTAAAATGAAATTTCACTTTTTCTTGTATTCAAAATTCTTCTAGTCACTAAACTGCTCACATAAACATAACCAAGCACATACTCATATAAATAGGAGTTATCGCAGTTGCTGAGTAATTCAATTTCAACCATTTTTCTTCGTTTTTCATGTTTTTGTAAAAAATTTCCAACCTAACGGACAACTCTGTGATAATTTTTTCACATTTTTGAAGCAAGGAAGGAGGCTACATAACAATTTTTATTTTCATACGAGATTATCGACATACTTGCTATTTCGTGCCTTTAACGTAACGTAACATATCATTTTTTTTTCAACTGTCACTATTCATGCCTACTTATGTTTAATAATTTTGTAATGAATTTAAAGGTATTTTTAGGATTAAGTGGCTGTTCATCATAAGTTTATATAAGTATAGGTAAGTTGTACAGTAGATATAACACGAGGTCTGTGATGATGTAGGTCTAGGTACTTGAGAAAAATTGTTTTCGTTTTTGTGAAAAATTTTGATTTTTTCCCGTCCAATGTGAGTAGACAACGATACGTTACCTGTTGTAAAGTATTCCGATACATGTGTCGATCATAATAAAGTGTATTTGATTAAACGAGTACATTGGGTACGAAGAACATCACGTGATTTGTAGGATGTCCTGTCGAAAGGCTGGTGTAACTCGTTTACGTTGATATGTGCTTTAGAAAAAAAATCCCATTCGAGTACAAGAATAAGTACGTGTTAATTTTGAGCTTAATTGTTTTGTGATTACGTTAAGTATTTTATATTATAATATCGTATACGTGTTTTATAGTGTAAAGGTAAAGTTTTTTATGTGCATAATAATTTATGTAAATTTGATAATGTTTGACGTCTACTTACCTGTACGTCGACTTTTGACCTGATCAATGCATCGCACTATGGGCTACCGATCGCTGAAAAACTGATGCAATTCAGATCATCAAAAATGTATTTGCGTATTATACCGCTTGCCCAATTTTTACTTGATCCCATTTCTTTTTCGTGGTTTTTGGTCATTTCAAATACCTACGGTACCTGAATTAGAACGAAAAATTTCACTTTTGAGTGGTTGTGACAGGTAAAATTAACTGAAAAAAGAGGTATAAAATTGGATACTTCGTGAAATTGATTCCATTTTTTGAACATTCTCTGAATTCTACTCATGCATCGAAATGAGTTATCAATTTATTCCCTCTTCTCTTCTTACCACGCTGCTACTGGTTTTTCTAAAGTACCCCGTTTTTCAGAGGTCGTTCGCCCATATGAAAAAATTTATAAAAACGAGTAGTGATTAGAAGCTTAGAACTTGTGGAAGTGCGAAGTGATTTTTAATAATCTTCATTCTTCAAGTAATTTTGCATGATTCAGAAATGTGACGAGCAACAATGAAATTAATCTGTACCTTCTCCGTGCATTTAAGAACTAAATCCAGGGGTGGAAGAACTGGAACTGGAACTGGAACTAAATGCAATTTCAGTTCCAGTTCTTTATGATCTGCAATTTTGCATACATT